>JAOWCC010000099.1:0-49334 GCA_030867875.1 Actinernus sp. WN-2022 | reverse complement strand
GTGCCGTAAAATTCTCAAACGGAGAGATTCCATATTTCCAGCCAATTCATAGATTCCTGACCGCGAGCTAATCTTCAAAACGTTCAATGTGCCGTAAAATTCTCAAACGGAGAGATTCCATCTTTCCAGCCAATTCATAGATTCCTGACCGCGAGCTAATCTTCAAAACGTTCAATGTGCCGTAAAATTCTCAAACGGAGAGATTCCATCTTTCCAGCCAATTCATAGATTCCTGACCGCGAGCTAATCTTCAAAACGTTCAATGTGCCGTAAAATTCTCAAACGGAGAGATTCCATCTTTCCAGCCAATTCATAGATTCCTGACCGCGAGCTAATCTTCAAAACGTTCAATGTGCCGTAAAATTCTCAAACGGAGAGATTCCATCTTTCCAGCCAATTCATAGATTCCTGACCGCGAGCTAATCTTCAAAACGTTCAATGTGCCGTAAAATTCTCAAACGGAGAGATTCCATCTTTCCAGCCAATTCATAGATTCCTGACCGCGAGCTAATCTTCAAAACGTTCAATGTGCCGTAAAATTCTCAAACGGAGAGATTCCATCTTTCCAGCCAATTCATAGATTCCTGACCGCGAGCTAATCTTCAAAACGTTCAATGTGCCGTAAAATTCTCAAACGGAGAGATTCCATCTTTCCAGCCAATTCATAGATTCCTGACCGCGAGCTAATCTTAAAAACGTTCAATGTGCCGTAAAATTCTCAAACGGAGAGATTCCATCTTTCCAGCCAATTCATAGATTCCTGACCGCGAGCTAATCTTCAAAACGTTCAATGTGCCGTAAAATTCTCAAACGGAGAGATTCCATCTTTCCAGCCAATTCATAGATTCCTGACCGCGAGCTAATCTTCAAAACGTTCAATGTGCCGTAAAATTCTCAAACGGAGAGATTCCATCTTTCCAGCCAATTCATAGATTCCTGACCGCGAGCTAATCTTCAAAACGTTCAATGTGCCGTAAAATTCTCAAACGGAGAGATTCCATCTTTCCAGCCAATTCATAGATTCCTGACCGCGAGCTAATCTTCAAAACGTTCAATGTGCCGTAAAATTCTCAAACGGAGAGATTCCATCTTTCCAGCCAATTCATAGATTCCTGACCGCGAGCTAATCTTCAAAACGTTCAATGTGCCGTAAAATTCTCAAACGGAGAGATTCCATCTTTCCAGCCAATTCATAGATTCCTGACCGCGAGCTAATCTTCAAAACGTTCAATGTGCCGTAAAATTCTCAAACGGAGAGATTCCATCTTTCCAGCCAATTCATAGATTCCTGACCGCGAGCTAATCTTAAAAACGTTCAATGTGCCGTAAAATTCTCAAACGGAGAGATTCCATCTTTCCAGCCAATTCATAGATTCCTGACCGCGAGCTAATCTTAAAAACGTTCAATGTGCCGTAAAATTCTCAAACGGAGAGATTCCATCTTTCCAGCCAATTCATAGATTCCTGACCGCGAGCTAATCTTAAAAACGTTCAATGTGCCGTAAAATTCTCAAACGGAGAGATTCCATCTTTCCAGCCAATTCATAGATTCCTGACCGCGAGCTAATCTTAAAAACGTTCAATGTGCCGTAAAATTCTCAAACGGAGAGATTCCATCTTTCCAGCCAATTCATAGATTCCTGACCGCGAGCTAATCTTAAAAACGTTCAATGTGCCGTAAAATTCTCAAACGGAGAGATTCCATCTTTCCAGCCAATTCATAGATTCCTGACCGCGAGCTAATCTTAAAAACGTTCAATGTGCCGTAAAATTCTCAAACGGAGAGATTCCATCTTTCCAGCCAATTCATAGATTCCTGACCGCGAGCTAATCTTAAAAACGTTCAATGTGCCGTAAAATTCTCAAACGGAGAGATTCCATCTTTCCAGCCAATTCATAGATTCCTGACCGCGAGCTAATCTTAAAAACGTTCAATGTGCCGTAAAATTCTCAAACGGAGAGATTCCATCTTTCCAGCCAATTCATAGATTCCTGACCGCGAGCTAATCTTAAAAACGTTCAATGTGCCGTAAAATTCTCAAACGGAGAGATTCCATCTTTCCAGCCAATTCATAGATTCCTGACCGCGAGCTAATCTTAAAAACGTTCAATGTGCCGTAAAATTCTCAAACGGAGAGATTCCATCTTTCCAGCCAATTCATAGATTCCTGACCGCGAGCTAATCTTAAAAACGTTCAATGTGCCGTAAAATTCTCAAACGGAGAGATTCCATCTTTCCAGCCAATTCATAGATTCCTGACCGCGAGCTAATCTTAAAAACGTTCAATGTGCCGTAAAATTCTCAAACGGAGAGATTCCATCTTTCCAGCCAATTCATAGATTCCTGACCGCGAGCTAATCTTAAAAACGTTCAATGTGCCGTAAAATTCTCAAACGGAGAGATTCCATCTTTCCAGCCAATTCATAGATTCCTGACCGCGAGCTAATCTTAAAAACGTTCAATGTGCCGTAAAATTCTCAAACGGAGAGATTCCATCTTTCCAGCCAATTCATAGATTCCTGACCGCGAGCTAATCTTCAAAACGTTCAATGTGCCGTAAAATTCTCAAACGGAGAGATTCCATCTTTCCAGCCAATTCATAGATTCCTGACCGCGAGCTAATCTTCAAAACGTTCAATGTGCCGTAAAATTCTCAAACGGAGAGATTCCATCTTTCCAGCCAATTCATAGATTCCTGACCGCGAGCTAATCTTCAAAACGTTCAATGTGCCGTAAAATTCTCAAACGGAGAGATTCCATCTTTCCAGCCAATCCATAGATTCCTGACCGCGAGCTAATCTTCAAAACGTTCAATGTGCCGTAAAATTCTCAAACGGAGAGATTCCATCTTTCCAGCCAATTCATAGATTCCTGACCGCGAGCTCATGATTCACCATTCCTGATTCCTGATTCATCAATCCTCTTTCCTGATTCATCATTCCTGATTCCTGATACATCATTCATCATTCCTGATTCATCATTTCTGATTCCTGATTCATCATTCCTGATTCCTGATTCATCAGTCCTGATTCATGATTCACCAATCCTGATTCCTGATTCATCATTCCTCTTTCCTGATTCATCATTCCTGATTCCTGATACATCATTCATCATTCCTGAGTCATCATTCATCATTCCTGATTCATCATTCCTGATTCCTGATTTATCATTCCTGATTCATCATTCCTGATTCCTGATTCATCATTCCTGATTCCTGATTCATCATTCCTGATTCCTGATTCATCATTCCTCATTCCTGATTCATCATTCCTGATTCATGATTCATCATTCCTGATTCCTGATTGATCATTCCTCATTCCTGATTCATCATTCCTCATTCCTGATTCATCATTCCTGATTCCTGATTCCTGATTCATCATTCCTGATTCATCATTCCTGATTCATCATTCCTCATTCCTGATTCATCATTCTTCATTCCTGATTAATCATTCCTCATTCCTGATTCATCATTCCTGATTCATGATTCACCATTCCTGATTCCTGATACATCATTCATCATTCCTGATTCATCATTCCTGATTCCTGATTCATCATTCCTGATTCATCATTCCTGATTCCTGATTCATCATTCCTGATTCCTGATTCATCAATCCTCATTCCTGATTCATCATTCCTGATTCCTGATTGATCATTCCTCATTCCTGATTGATCATTCCTCATTCCTGATTCATCATTCCTGATTCCTGATTCATCATTCCTGATTCCTGATTAATCACTCCTGATTCCTGATTCCTGATTCATCATTCCTGATTCATCATTCCTGATTCATCATTCCTGATTCATCATTCCTGATTCATCATTCCTGATTCATCATTCCTGATTCCTGATTCATCAATCCTCATTCCTGATTCATCATTCCTGATTCCTGATTGATCATTCCTCATTCCTGATTGATCATTCCTCATTCCTGATTCATCATTCCTGATTCCTGATTCATCATTCCTGATTCCTGATTCATCATTCCTGATTCCTGATTCATTATTCCTGATTCATCATTCCTGATTCCTGATTGATCATTCCTGATTCCTGATTGATCATTCATCATTCCTGATTCATCATTCTTGATTCCTGATTCATCATTCCTGATTCCTGATTAATTACTCCTGATTCCTGATTCCTGATTCATCATTCCTGATTCATCATTCCTGATTCATCATTCCTGATTCCTGATTCACCATTCCTGATTCCTGATTCATCATTCCTCTTTCCTGATTCATCATTCCTGATTCATGATACATCATTCATCATTCCTGATTCATCATTCATCATTCCTGATTCATCATTCCTGATTTCCGATTTATCATTCCTGTTTCATCATTCCTGATTCCTGATTCATCATTCGTCATTCCTGATTCATCATTCCTCATTCCTGATTCATCATTACTCATTCCTGATTGAACATTCCTGATTCCTGATTGATCATTCCTGATTCCTGATTGATCATTCCTCATTCCTGATTCATCATTATTCATTCCTGATTAATCATTCCTCATTCCTGATTCATCATTCCTGATTCATGATTCACCATTCCTGATTCCTGATACATCATTCATCATTCCTGATTCATCATTCCTGATTCCTGAATCATCATTCCTGATTCATCATTCCTGATTCCTGATTCATCATTCCTCATTCCTGATTCATGATTCCTCATTCCTGATTCATCAATCCTCATTCCTGATTCATCATTCCTGATTCCTGATTCCTGATTCCTGATTCATCATTCCTGATTCATCATTCATCATTCCTGATTCATCATTCGTCATTCCTGATTCATCATTCCTGAATCCTGATTCATTATTCCTGATTCATCATTCCTGATTCCTGATTCATTATTCCTGATTCCTGATTCATCATTCATCATTCCTGATTGATCATTCCTTATTCCTGATTGATCATTCCTGATTCCTGATTCATCATTCATCATTCCTGATTCATCATTCTTGATTCCTGATTCATCATTCCTGATTCCTGATTCATCATTCCTGATTCATCATTCCTGATTCCTGATTCATCATTCCTGATTCCTGATTCATCAATCCTCATTCCTGATTCATCATTCCTGATTCATCATTCCTGATTCCTGATTTCTGATTGATCATTCCTCATTCCTCATTCATCATTCCTGATTCCTGATTCATCATTCCTGTTTCCTGATTAATCACTCCTGATTCCTGATTCCTGATTCATCATTCCTGATTCATCATTCCTGATTCCTGATTCATCATTCCTGATTCCTGATTCATTATTCCTGATTCATCATTCCTGATTCCTGATTGATCATTCCTGATTCCTGATTGACCATTCCTGATTCCTGATTCATCATTCCTCTTTCCTGATTCATCATTCCTGATTCATGATACATCATTCATCATTCCTGATTCATCATTCATCATTCCTGATTCATCATTCCTCATTTCTGATTTATCATTCCTGATTCATCATTCCTGATTCCTGATTCATCATTCCTCATTCCTGATTCATCATTCCTCATTCCTGATTCATCATTACTCATTCCTGATTCATCATTCCTGATTCATCATTCCTGATTCCTGAGTCATCATTCCTGATTCCTGATTGATCATTCCTCATTCCTGATTCATCATTCCTGATTCCTGATTCATCATTCCTGATTCCTGATTCCTGATTCATCATTCCTGATTCATCATTCCTGAATCCTGATTCATTATTCCTGATTCATCATTCCTGATTCCTGATTCATTATTCCTGATTCCTGATTCATCATTAATCATTCCTGATTGATCATTCGTTATTCCTGATTGATCATTCCTGATTCCTGATTCATAATTCATCATTCTTGATTCATCATTCTTGATTCCTGATTCATCATTCCTGATTCCTGATTCATCATTCCTGATTCCTGATTCATCAATCCTCATTCCTGATTCATCATTCCTGATTCATCATTCCTGATTCCTGATTCCTGATTAATCATTCCTGATTCCTGATTCATCATTCCTGATTCCTGATTCATCATTCCTGATTCCTGATTAATCACTCCTGATTCCTGATTCCTGATTCATCATTCCTGATTCATCATTCCTGATTCATCATTCCTGATTCATCATTCATCATTCCTGATTCATCATTCATCATTCCTGATTCATCATTCCTGATTCCTGATTCATTATTCCTGATTCATCATTCCTGATTCCTGATTGATCATTCCTGATTCCTGATTGACCATTCCTGATTCCTGATTCATCATTCCTCTTTCCTGATTCATTATTCCTGATTCATGATACATCATTCATCATTCCTGATTCATCATTCATCATTCCTGATTCATCATTCCTCATTTCTGATTTATCATTCCTGATTCATCATTCCTGATTCATCATTCCTCATTCCTGATTCATCATTCCTCATTCCTGATTCATCATTACTCATTCCTGATTCATCATTCCTGATTGATCATTCCTGATTCCTGATTCATCATTCCTGATTCCTGATTCCTGATTCATCATTCCTGATTCATCATTCCTGATTCCTGATTCCTGATTCATGATTCCTGATTCCTGATTCATCAATCCTCATTCCTGATTCATCATTCCTCATTCCTGATTCCCGATTCCTGATTCATCATTCCTGATTCATCATTCATCATTCCTGATTCATCATTCGTCATTCCTGATTCATCATTCCTGAATCCTGATTCATTATTCCTGATTCATCATTCCTGATTCCTGATTCATTATTCCTGATTCCTGATTCATCATTCATCATTCCTGATTGATCATTCCTTATTCCTGATTGATCATTCCTGATTCCTGATTCATCATTCATCATTCCTGATTCATCATTCTTGATTCCTGATTCATCATTCCTGATTCCTGATTCATCATTCCTGATTCCTGATTCCTGATTCATCATTCCTGATTCATCATTCCTGATTCATCATTCCTCATTCCTGATTCATCATTCTTCATTCCTGATTAATCATTCCTCATTCCTGATTCATCATTCCTGATTCATGATTCACCATTCCTGATTCCTGATACATCATTCATCATTCCTGATTCATCATTCCTGATTCCTGATTCATCATTCCTGATTCATCATTCCTGATTCCTGATTCATCATTCCTCATTCCTGATTCATGATTCCTCATTCCTGATTCATCAATCCTCATTCCTGATTCATCATTCCTGATTCCTGATTCCTGATTCCTAATTCATCATTCCTGATTCATCATTCATCATTCCTGATTCATCATTCGTCATTCCTGATTCATCATTCCTGAATCCTGATTCATTATTCCTGATTCATCATTCCTGATTCCTGATTCATTATTCCTGATTCCTGATTCATCATTCATCATTCCTGATTGATCATTCCTTATTCCTGATTGATCATTCCTGATTCCTGATTCATCATTCATCATTCCTGATTCATCATTCTTGATTCCTGATTCATCATTCCTGATTCCTGATTCATCATTCCTGATTCCTGATTCATCATTCCTGATTCCTGATTCCTGATTCCTGATTCATCATTCCTGATTCATCATTCATCATTCCTGATTCATCATTCGTCATTCCTGATTCATCATTCCTGAATCCTGATTCATTATTCCTGATTCATCATTCCTGATTCCTGATTCAACATTCCTGATTCGTGATTCATCATTCATCATTCCTGATTGATCAATCCTTATTCCTGATTCATCATTCCTCATTCCTGATTCATTCATTCATCATTCCTGATTCCTGATTCATCATTGCTGATTCCTGATTCATCATTCCTGATTCCTGATTCATCATTCCTGATTCCTGATTCATCATTCCTGATTCCTCATTCCTCATTCATCATTCCTGATTCATCATTCCTGATTCCTGATTCATCATTCCTGATTCATCATTCCTGATTCCTGATTCATCATTCCTCATTCCTGATTCATTCAATGTGCCGTAAAATTCTCAAACGGAGAGATTCCATCTTTCCAGCCAATTCATAGATTCCTGACCGCGAGCTAATCTTAAAAACGTTCAATGTGCCGTAAAATTCTCAAACGGAGAGATTCCATCTTTCCAGCCAATTCATAGATTCCTGACCGCGAGCTAATCTTAAAAACGTTCAATGTGCCGTAAAATTCTCAAACGGAGAGATTCCATCTTTCCAGCCAATTCATAGATTCCTGACCGCGAGCTAATCTTCAAAACGTTCAATGTGCCGTAAAATTCTCAAACGGAGAGATTCCATCTTTCCAGCCAATTCATAGATTCCTGACCGCGAGCTAATCTTCAAAACGTTCAATGTGCCGTAAAATTCTCAAACGGAGAGATTCCATCTTTCCAGCCAATTCATAGATTCCTGACCGCGAGCTAATCTTAAAAACGTTCAATGTGCCGTAAAATTCTCAAACGGAGAGATTCCATCTTTCCAGCCAATTCATAGATTCCTGACCGCGAGCTAATCTTAAAAACGTTCAATGTGCCGTAAAATTCTCAAACGGAGAGATTCCATCTTTCCAGCCAATTCATAGATTCCTGACCGCGAGCTAATCTTAAAAACGTTCAATGTGCCGTAAAATTCTCAAACGGAGAGATTCCATCTTTCCAGCCAATTCATAGATTCCTGACCGCGAGCTAATCTTAAAAACGTTCAATGTGCCGTAAAATTCTCAAACGGAGAGATTCCATCTTTCCAGCCAATTCATAGATTCCTGACCGCGAGCTAATCTTAAAAACGTTCAATGTGCCGTAAAATTCTCAAACGGAGAGATTCCATCTTTCCAGCCAATTCATAGATTCCTGACCGCGAGCTAATCTTAAAAACGTTCAATGTGCCGTAAAATTCTCAAACGGAGAGATTCCATCTTTCCAGCCAATTCATAGATTCCTGACCGCGAGCTAATCTTAAAAACGTTCAATGTGCCGTAAAATTCTCAAACGGAGAGATTCCATCTTTCCAGCCAATTCATAGATTCCTGACCGCGAGCTAATCTTAAAACGTTCAATGTGCCGTAAAATTCTCAAACGGAGAGATTCCATCTTTCCAGCCAATTCATAGATTCCTGACCGCGAGCTAATCTTCAAAACGTTCAATGTGCCGTAAAATTCTCAAACGGAGAGATTCCATCTTTCCAGCCAATTCATAGATTCCTGACCGCGAGCTAATCTTCAAAACGTTCAATGTGCCGTAAAATTCTCAAACGGAGAGATTCCATCTTTCCAGCCAATTCATAGATTCCTGACCGCGAGCTAATCTTCAAAACGTTCAATGTGCCGTAAAATTCTCAACGGAGAGATTCCATCTTTCCAGCCAATTCATAGATTCCTGACCGCGAGCTAATCTTCAAAACGTTCAATGTGCCGTAAAATTCTCAAACGGAGAGATTCCATCTTTCCAGCCAATTCATAGATTCCTGACCGCGAGCTAATCTTCAAAACGTTCAATGTGCCGTAAAATTCTCAAACGGAGAGATTCCATCTTTCCAGCCAATTCATAGATTCCTGACCGCGAGCTAATCTTCAAACGTTCAATGTGCCGTAAAATTCTCAAACGGAGAGATTCCATCTTTCCAGCCAATTCATAGATTCCTGACCGCGAGCTAATCTTCAAAACGTTCAATGTGCCGTAAAATTCTCAAACGGAGAGATTCCATCTTTCCAGCCAATTCATAGATTCCTGACCGCGAGCTAATCTTAAAAACGTTCAATGTGCCGTAAAATTCTCAAACGGAGAGATTCCATCTTTCCAGCCAATTCATAGATTCCTGACCGCGAGCTAATCTTCAAAACGTTCAATGTGCCGTAAAATTCTCAAACGGAGAGATTCCATCTTTCCAGCCAATTCATAGATTCCTGACCGCGAGCTAATCTTAAAAACGTTCAATGTGCCGTAAAATTCTCAAACGGAGAGATTCCATCTTTCCAGCCAATTCATAGATTCCTGACCGCGAGCTAATCTTAAAAACGTTCAATGTGCCGTAAAATTCTCAAACGGAGAGATTCCATCTTTCCAGCCAATTCATAGATTCCTGACCGCGAGCTAATCTTCAAAACGTTCAATGTGCCGTAAAATTCTCAAACGGAGAGATTCCATCTTTCCAGCCAATTCATAGATTCCTGACCGCGAGCTAATCTTAAAAACGTTCAATGTGCCGTAAAATTCTCAAACGGAGAGATTCCATCTTTCCAGCCAATTCATAGATTCCTGACCGCGAGCTAATCTTAAAAACGTTCAATGTGCCGTAAAATTCTCAAACGGAGAGATTCCATCTTTCCAGCCAATTCATAGATTCCTGACCGCGAGCTAATCTTAAAAACGTTCAATGTGCCGTAAAATTCTCAAACGGAGAGATTCCATCTTTCCAGCCAATTCATAGATTCCTGACCGCGAGCTAATCTTAAAAACGTTCAATGTGCCGTAAAATTCTCAAACGGAGAGATTCCATCTTTCCAGCCAATTCATAGATTCCTGACCGCGAGCTAATCTTAAAAACGTTCAATGTGCCGTAAAATTCTCAAACGGAGAGATTCCATCTTTCCAGCCACTTCATAGATTCCTGACCGCGAGCTAATCTTAAAAACGTTCAATGTGCCGTAAAATTGTCAAACGGAGAGATTCCATCTTTCCAGCCAATTCATAGATTCCTGACCGCGAGCTAATCTTAAAAACGTTCAATGTGCCGTAAAATTCTCAAACGGAGAGATTCCATCTTTCCAGCCAATTCATAGATTCCTGACCGCGAGCTAATCTTCAAAACGTTCAATGTGCCGTAAAATTCTCAAACGGAGAGATTCCATCTTTCCAGCCAATTCATAGATTCCTGACCGCGAGCTAATCTTCAAAACGTTCAATGTGCCGTAAAATTCTCAAACGGAGAGATTCCATCTTTCCAGCCAATTCATAGATTCCTGACCGCGAGCTAATCTTCAAAACGTTCAATGTGCCGTAAAATTCTCAAACGGAGAGATTCCATCTTTCCAGCCAATCCATAGATTCCTGACCGCGAGCTAATCTTCAAAACGTTCAATGTGCCGTAAAATTCTCAAACGGAGAGATTCCATCTTTCCAGCCAATTCATAGATTCCTGACCGCGAGCTCATGATTCACCATTCCTGATTCCTGATTCATCAATCCTCTTTCCTGATTCATCATTCCTGATTCCTGATACATCATTCATCATTCCTGATTCATCATTTCTGATTCCTGATTCATCATTCCTGATTCCTGATTCATCAGTCCTGATTCATGATTCACCAATCCTGATTCCTGATTCATCATTCCTCTTTCCTGATTCATCATTCCTGATTCCTGATACATCATTCATCATTCCTGAGTCATCATTCATCATTCCTGATTCATCATTCCTGATTCCTGATTTATCATTCCTGATTCATCATTCCTGATTCCTGATTCATCATTCCTGATTCCTGATTCATCATTCCTGATTCCTGATTCATCATTCCTCATTCCTGATTCATCATTCCTGATTCATGATTCATCATTCCTGATTCCTGATTGATCATTCCTCATTCCTGATTCATCATTCCTCATTCCTGATTCATCATTCCTGATTCCTGATTCCTGATTCATCATTCCTGATTCATCATTCCTGATTCATCATTCCTCATTCCTGATTCATCATTCTTCATTCCTGATTAATCATTCCTCATTCCTGATTCATCATTCCTGATTCATGATTCACCATTCCTGATTCCTGATACATCATTCATCATTCCTGATTCATCATTCCTGATTCCTGATTCATCATTCCTGATTCATCATTCCTGATTCCTGATTCATCATTCCTGATTCCTGATTCATCAATCCTCATTCCTGATTCATCATTCCTGATTCCTGATTGATCATTCCTCATTCCTGATTGATCATTCCTCATTCCTGATTCATCATTCCTGATTCCTGATTCATCATTCCTGATTCCTGATTAATCACTCCTGATTCCTGATTCCTGATTCATCATTCCTGATTCATCATTCCTGATTCATCATTCCTGATTCATCATTCCTGATTCATCATTCCTGATTCATCATTCCTGATTCCTGATTCATCAATCCTCATTCCTGATTCATCATTCCTGATTCCTGATTGATCATTCCTCATTCCTGATTGATCATTCCTCATTCCTGATTCATCATTCCTGATTCCTGATTCATCATTCCTGATTCCTGATTCATCATTCCTGATTCCTGATTCATTATTCCTGATTCATCATTCCTGATTCCTGATTGATCATTCCTGATTCCTGATTGATCATTCATCATTCCTGATTCATCATTCTTGATTCCTGATTCATCATTCCTGATTCCTGATTAATTACTCCTGATTCCTGATTCCTGATTCATCATTCCTGATTCATCATTCCTGATTCATCATTCCTGATTCCTGATTCACCATTCCTGATTCCTGATTCATCATTCCTCTTTCCTGATTCATCATTCCTGATTCATGATACATCATTCATCATTCCTGATTCATCATTCATCATTCCTGATTCATCATTCCTGATTTCCGATTTATCATTCCTGTTTCATCATTCCTGATTCCTGATTCATCATTCGTCATTCCTGATTCATCATTCCTCATTCCTGATTCATCATTACTCATTCCTGATTGAACATTCCTGATTCCTGATTGATCATTCCTGATTCCTGATTGATCATTCCTCATTCCTGATTCATCATTATTCATTCCTGATTAATCATTCCTCATTCCTGATTCATCATTCCTGATTCATGATTCACCATTCCTGATTCCTGATACATCATTCATCATTCCTGATTCATCATTCCTGATTCCTGAATCATCATTCCTGATTCATCATTCCTGATTCCTGATTCATCATTCCTCATTCCTGATTCATGATTCCTCATTCCTGATTCATCAATCCTCATTCCTGATTCATCATTCCTGATTCCTGATTCCTGATTCCTGATTCATCATTCCTGATTCATCATTCATCATTCCTGATTCATCATTCGTCATTCCTGATTCATCATTCCTGAATCCTGATTCATTATTCCTGATTCATCATTCCTGATTCCTGATTCATTATTCCTGATTCCTGATTCATCATTCATCATTCCTGATTGATCATTCCTTATTCCTGATTGATCATTCCTGATTCCTGATTCATCATTCATCATTCCTGATTCATCATTCTTGATTCCTGATTCATCATTCCTGATTCCTGATTCATCATTCCTGATTCATCATTCCTGATTCCTGATTCATCATTCCTGATTCCTGATTCATCAATCCTCATTCCTGATTCATCATTCCTGATTCATCATTCCTGATTCCTGATTTCTGATTGATCATTCCTCATTCCTCATTCATCATTCCTGATTCCTGATTCATCATTCCTGTTTCCTGATTAATCACTCCTGATTCCTGATTCCTGATTCATCATTCCTGATTCATCATTCATCATTCCTGATTCATCATTCCTGATTCCTGATTCATCATTCCTGATTCCTGATTCATTATTCCTGATTCATCATTCCTGATTCCTGATTGATCATTCCTGATTCCTGATTGACCATTCCTGATTCCTGATTCATCATTCCTCTTTCCTGATTCATCATTCCTGATTCATGATACATCATTCATCATTCCTGATTCATCATTCATCATTCCTGATTCATCATTCCTCATTTCTGATTTATCATTCCTGATTCATCATTCCTGATTCCTGATTCATCATTCCTGATTCCTGATTCATCATTCCTCATTCCTGATTCATCATTACTCATTCCTGATTCATCATTCCTGATTCATCATTCCTGATTCCTGAGTCATCATTCCTGATTCCTGATTGATCATTCCTCATTCCTGATTCATCATTCCTGATTCCTGATTCATCATTCCTGATTCCTGATTCCTGATTCATCATTCCTGATTCATCATTCCTGAATCCTGATTCATTATTCCTGATTCATCATTCCTGATTCCTGATTCATTATTCCTGATTCCTGATTCATCATTAATCATTCCTGATTGATCATTCGTTATTCCTGATTGATCATTCCTGATTCCTGATTCATAATTCATCATTCTTGATTCATCATTCTTGATTCCTGATTCATCATTCCTGATTCCTGATTCATCATTCCTGATTCCTGATTCATCAATCCTCATTCCTGATTCATCATTCCTGATTCATCATTCCTGATTCCTGATTCCTGATTAATCATTCCTGATTCCTGATTCATCATTCCTGATTCCTGATTCATCATTCCTGATTCCTGATTAATCACTCCTGATTCCTGATTCCTGATTCATCATTCCTGATTCATCATTCCTGATTCATCATTCCTGATTCATCATTCATCATTCCTGATTCATCATTCATCATTCCTGATTCATCATTCCTGATTCCTGATTCATTATTCCTGATTCATCATTCCTGATTCCTGATTGATCATTCCTGATTCCTGATTGACCATTCCTGATTCCTGATTCATCATTCCTCTTTCCTGATTCATTATTCCTGATTCATGATACATCATTCATCATTCCTGATTCATCATTCATCATTCCTGATTCATCATTCCTCATTTCTGATTTATCATTCCTGATTCATCATTCCTGATTCATCATTCCTCATTCCTGATTCATCATTCCTCATTCCTGATTCATCATTACTCATTCCTGATTCATCATTCCTGATTGATCATTCCTGATTCCTGATTCATCATTCCTGATTCCTGATTCCTGATTCATCATTCCTGATTCATCATTCCTGATTCCTGATTCATCGTTCCTGATTCCTGATTCACCATTCCTCATTCCTGATTCATCATTCCCGATTCCTGATTCATCATTCCTGATACATAATTCCTCATTCCTGATTCATCATTCATCATTGCTGATTCATCATTCCTCATTCCTGATTCATCATTCCACATTCCTGATTCATCATTCATCATTCCTGATTCATCATTCCTCATTCCTGATTCATCATTCATCATTCCTGATTCATCATTCATCATTCCTGATTCATCATTCCTGATTCCTGATTCATCATTCCTCATTCCTGATTCATGATTCCTCATTCCTGATTCATCAATCCTCATTCCTGATTCATCATTCCTGATTCCGGATTCCTGATTCCTGATTCATCATTCCTGATTCATCATTCATCATTCCTGATTCATCATTCGTCATTCCTGATTCATCATTCCTGAATCCTGATTCATTATTCCTGATTCATCATTCCTGATTCCTGATTCATCATTCCTGATTCCTGATTCCTGATTCATCATTCATCATTCCTGATTGATCAATCCTTATTCCTGATTGATCATTCCTGATTCCTGATTCATCATTCATCATTCCTGATTCATCATTCTTGATTCCTGATTCATCATTCCTGATTCCTGATTCATCATTCCTGATTGCTGATTCATCATTCATCATTCATCATTGCTGATTCCTGATTCATCATTGCTGATTCCTGATTCATCATTCATCATTCCTGATTGATCATTCCTTATTCCCGATTCATCATTCCTGATTCCTGATTCATCATTCCTGATTCCTGATTCATCATTCCTGATTCATGATTCACCATTCCTGATTCCTGATTCATCATTCCTGATTCTTGATACATCATTCATCATTCCTGATTCATCATTCATCATTCCTGATTCATCATTCCTGATTCCTGATTTATCATTCCTGATTCATCATTCCTGATTCCTGATTCATCATTCCTGATTCCTGATTCATCATTCCTGATTCCTGATTCCTCATTCCTGATTCCTGATTCATCATTCCTGATTCCTGATTCCTGATTCATCATTCCTGATTCATCATTCCTGATTCCTGATTCATCATTCCTGATTCATCATTCCTGATTTCTGATTCATCATTCCTCATTCCTGATTCATTCAATGTGCCGTAAAATTCTCAAACGGAGAGATTCCATCTTTCCAGCCAATTCATAGATTCCTGACCGCGAGCTAATCTTAAAAACGTTCAATGTGCCGTAACATTCTCAAACGGAGAGATTCCATCTTTCCAGCCAATTCATAGATTCCTGACCGCGAGCTAATCTTAAAAACGTTCAATGTGCCGTAAAATTCTCAACCGGAGAGATTCCATCTTTCCAGCCAATCCATAGATTCCTGACCGCGAGCTAATCTTAAAAACGTTCAATGTGCCGTAAAATTCTCAAACGGAGAGATTCCATCTTTCCAGCCAATCCATAGATTCCTGACCGCGAGCTAATCTTAAAAGCGTTCAATGTGCCGTAAAATTCTCAAACGGAGAGATTCCATCTTTCCAGCCAATTCTTAGATTCCTGACCGCGAGGTAATCTTAAAAACGTTCAATGTGCCGTAAAATTCTCAAACGGAGAGATTCCATCTTTCCAGCCAATTCATAGATTCCTGACCGCGAGCTAATCTTAAAAACGTTCAATGTGCCGTAAAATTCTCAAACGGAGAGATTCCATCTTTCCAGCCAATTCATAGATTCCTGACCGCGAGCTAATCTTAAAAACGTTCAATGTGCCGTAAAATTCTCAAACGGAGAGATTCCATCTTTCCAGCCAATTCATAGATTCCTGACCGCGAGCTAATCTTAAAAACGTTCAATGTGCCGTAAAATTCTCAAACGGAGAGATGCCATCTTTCCAGCCAATTCATAGATTCCTGACCGCGAGCTAATCTTAAAAACGTTCAATGTGCCGTAAAATTCTCAAACGGAGAGATGCCATCTTTCCAGCCAATCCATAGATTCCTGACCGCGAGCTAATCTTAAAAACGTTCAATGTGCCGTAAAATTCTCAAACGGAGAGATTCCATCTTTCCAGCCAATTCATAGATTCCTGACCGCGAGCTAATCTTAAAAAAGTTCAATGTGCCGTAAAATTCTCAAACGGAGAGATTCCATCTTTCCAGCCAATCCTTAGATTCCTGACCGCGAGGTAATCTTAAAAACGTTCAATGTGCCGTAAAATTCTCAAACGGAGAGATTCCATCTTTCCAGCCAATCCATAGATTCCTGACCGCGAGCTAATCTTAAAAACGTTCAATGTGCCGTAAAATTCTCAAACGGAGAGATTCCATCTTTCCAGCCAATTCATAGATTCCTGACCGCGAGCTAATCTTAAAAACGTTCAATGTGCCGTAAAATTCTCAAACGGAGAGATTCCATCTTTCCAGCCAATTCATAGATTCCTGACCGCGAGCTAATCTTAAAAACGTTCAATGTGCCGTAAAATTCTCAAACGGAGAGATGCCATCTTTCCAGCCAATTCATAGATTCCTGACCGCGAGCTAATCTTAAAAACGTTCAATGTGCCGTAAAATTCTCAAACGGAGAGATTCCATCTTTCCAGCCAATTCATAGATTCCTGACCGCGAGCTAATCTTAAAAACGTTCAATGTGCCGTAAAATTCTCAAACGGAGAGATTCCATCTTTCCAGCCAATTCTTAGATTCCTGACCGCGAGGTAATCTTAAAAACGTTCAATGTGCCGTAAAATTCTCAAACGGAGAGATTCCATCTTTCCAGCCAATCCATAGATTCCTGACCGCGAGCTAATCTTAAAAACGTTCAATGTGCCGTAAAATTCTCAAACGGAGAGATTCCATCTTTCCAGCCAATTCATAGATTCCTGACCGCGAGCTAATCTTAAAAACGTTCAATGTGCCGTAAAATTGTCAAACGGAGAGATTCCATCTTTCCAGCCAATTCTTAGATTCCTGACCGCGAGGTAATCTTAAAAACTTTCAATGTGCCGTAAAATTCTCAAACGGAGAGATTCCATCTTTCCAGCCAATTCATAGATTCCTGACCGCGAGCTAATCTTAAAAACGTTCAATGTGCCGTAAAATTCTCAAACGGAGAGATTCCATCTTTCCAGCCAATCCATAGATTCCTGACCGCGAGCTAATCTTAAAAACGTTCAATGTGCCGTAAAATTCTCAAACGGAGAGATTCCATCTTTCCAGCCAATTCATAGATTCCTGACCGCGAGCTCATGATTCACCATTCCTGATTCCTGATTCATCAATCCTCTTTCCTGATTCATCATTCCTGATTCCTGATACATCATTCATCATTCCTGATTCATCATTCCTGATTCCTGATTCATCATTCCTGATTCCTGATTCATCAGTCCTGATTCATGATTCACCAATCCTGATTCCTGATTCATCATTCCTCTTTCCTGATTCATCATTCCTGATTCCTGATACATCATTCATCATTCCTGAGTCATCATTCATCATTCCTGATTCATCATTCCTGATTCCTGATTTATCATTCCTGATTCATCATTCCTGATTCCTGATTCATCATTCCTGATTCCTGATTCATCATTCCTGATTCCTGATTCATCATTCCTCATTCCTGATTCATCATTCCTGATTCATGATTCATCATTCCTGATTCCTGATTGATCATTCCTCATTCCTGATTCATCATTCCTCATTCCTGATTCATCATTCCTGATTCCTGATTCCTGATTCATCATTCCTGATTCATCATTCCTGATTCATCATTCCTCATTCCTGATTCATCATTCTTCATTCCTGATTAATCATTCCTCATTCCTGATTCATCATTCCTGATTCATGATTCACCATTCCTGATTCCTGATACATCATTCATCATTCCTGATTCATCATTCCTGATTCCTGATTCATCATTCCTGATTCATCATTCCTGATTCCTGATTCATCATTCCTGATTCCTGATTCATCAATCCTCATTCCTGATTCATCATTCCTGATTCCTGATTGATCATTCCTCATTCCTGATTGATCATTCCTCATTCCTGATTCATCATTCCTGATTCCTGATTCATCATTCCTGATTCCTGATTAATCACTCCTGATTCCTGATTCCTGATTCATCATTCCTGATTCATCATTCCTGATTCATCATTCCTGATTCATCATTCCTGATTCATCATTCCTGATTCCTGATTCATCAATCCTCATTCCTGATTCATCATTCCTGATTCCTGATTGATCATTCCTCATTCCTGATTGATCATTCCTCATTCCTGATTCATCATTCCTGATTCCTGATTCATCATTCCTGATTCCTGATTCATCATTCCTGATTCCTGATTCATTATTCCTGATTCATCATTCCTGATTCCTGATTGATCATTCCTGATTCCTGATTGATCATTCATCATTCCTGATTCATCATTCTTGATTCCTGATTCATCATTCCTGATTCCTGATTAATTACTCCTGATTCCTGATTCCTGATTCATCATTCCTGATTCATCATTCCTGATTCATCATTCCTGATTCCTGATTCACCATTCCTGATTCCTGATTCATCATTCCTCTTTCCTGATTCATCATTCCTGATTCATGATACATCATTCATCATTCCTGATTCATCATTCATCATTCCTGATTCATTATTCCTGATTTCCGATTTATCATTCCTGTTTCATCATTCCTGATTCCTGATTCATCATTCGTCATTCCTGATTCATCATTCCTCATTCCTGATTCATCATTACTCATTCCTGATTGAACATTCCTGATTCATCATTCCTGATTCCTGATTGATCATTCCTGATTCCTGATTGATCATTCCTCATTCCTGATTCATCATTCCTGATTCCTGATTCATCATTCCTGATTCCTGATTCCTGATTCATCATTCCTGATTCATCATTCCTGATTCATCATTCTTCATTCCTGATTAATCATTCCTCATTCCTGATTCATCATTCCTGATTCATGATTCACCATTCCTGATTCCTGATACATCATTCATCATTCCTGATTCATCATTCCTGATTCCTGATTCATCATTCCTGATTCATCATTCCTGATTCCTGATTCATCATTCCTCATTCCTGATTCATGATTCCTCATTCCTGATTCATCAATCCTCATTCCTGATTCATGATTCCTGATTCCTGATTCCTGATTCCTGATTCATCATTCCTGATTCATCATTCATCATTCCTGATTCATCATTCCTCATTCCTGATTCATCATTCCTGAATCCTGATTCATTATTCCTGATTCATCATTCCTGATTCCTGATTCATTATTCCTGATTGCTGATTCATCATTCATCATTCCTGATTGATCATTCCTTATTCCTGATTGATCATTCCTGATTCCTGAGTCATCATTCATCATTCCTGATTCATCATTCTTGATTCCTGATTCATCATTCCTGATTCATCATTCCTGATTCCTGATTCATCATTCCTGATTCCTGATTCCTGATTCATCATTCCTGATTCATGATTCCTGATTCATCATTCCTCATTCCTGATTCATCATTCTTCATTCCTGATTAATCATTCCTCATTCCTGATTCATCATTCCTGATTCATGATTCACCATTCCTGATTCCTGATACATCATTCATCATTCCTGATTCATCATTCCTGATTCCTGATTCATCATTCCTGATTCCTGATTCATCATTCCTCATTCCTGATTCATGATTCCTGATTCCTGATTCATCAATCCTCATTCCTGATTCATCATTCCTCATTCCTGATTCCCGATTCCTGATTCATCATTCCTGATTCATCATTCCTGATTCCTGATTGATCATTCATCATTCCTGATTCATCATTCTTGATTCCTGATTCATCATTCCTGATTCCTGATTAATTACTCCTGATTCCTGATTCCTGATTCATCATTCCTGATTCATCATTCCTGATTCATCATTCCTGATTCCTGATTCACCATTCCTGATTCCTGATTCATCATTCCTCTTTCCTGATTCATCATTCCTGATTCATGATACATCATTCATCATTCCTGATTCATCATTCATCATTCCTGATTCATTATTCCTGATTTCCGATTTATCATTCCTGTTTCATCATTCCTGATTCCTGATTCATCATTCGTCATTCCTGATTCATCATTCCTCATTCCTGATTCATCATTACTCATTCCTGATTGAACATTCCTGATTCATCATTCCTGATTCCTGATTGATCATTCCTGATTCCTGATTGATCATTCCTCATTCCTGATTCATCATTCCTGATTCCTGATTCATCATTCCTGAT
This sequence comes from Actinernus sp. WN-2022, assembly GCA_030867875.1. Taxonomy (NCBI): domain Eukaryota; kingdom Metazoa; phylum Cnidaria; class Anthozoa; order Actiniaria; family Actinernidae; genus Actinernus; species Actinernus sp. WN-2022. The sequence goes on along the minus strand of JAOWCC010000099.1, from coordinate 28,293 downwards.
TCCTGATTCCTGATTCATCATTCCTGATTCATCATTCCTGATTCATCATTCTTCATTCCTGATTAATCATTCCTCATTCCTGATTCATCATTCCTGATTCATGATTCACCATTCCTGATTCCTGATACATCATTCATCATTCCTGATTCATCATTCCTGATTCCTGATTCATCATTCCTGATTCATCATTCCTGATTCCTGATTCATCATTCCTCATTCCTGATTCATGATTCCTCATTCCTGATTCATCAATCCTCATTCCTGATTCATGATTCCTGATTCCTGATTCCTGATTCCTGATTCATCATTCCTGATTCATCATTCATCATTCCTGATTCATCATTCCTCATTCCTGATTCATCATTCCTGAATCCTGATTCATTATTCCTGATTCATCATTCCTGATTCCTGATTCATTATTCCTGATTGCTGATTCATCATTCATCATTCCTGATTGATCATTCCTTATTCCTGATTGATCATTCCTGATTCCTGAGTCATCATTCATCATTCCTGATTCATCATTCTTGATTCCTGATTCATCATTCCTGATTCATCATTCCTGATTCCTGATTCATCATTCCTGATTCCTGATTCCTGATTCATCATTCCTGATTCATGATTCCTGATTCATCATTCCTCATTCCTGATTCATCATTCTTCATTCCTGATTAATCATTCCTCATTCCTGATTCATCATTCCTGATTCATGATTCACCATTCCTGATTCCTGATACATCATTCATCATTCCTGATTCATCATTCCTGATTCCTGATTCATCATTCCTGATTCCTGATTCATCATTCCTCATTCCTGATTCATGATTCCTGATTCCTGATTCATCAATCCTCATTCCTGATTCATCATTCCTCATTCCTGATTCCCGATTCCTGATTCATCATTCCTGATTCATCATTCATCATTCCTGATACATCATTCGTCATTCCTGATTCATCATTCCTGAATCCTGATTCATTATTCCTGATTCATCATTCCTGATTCCTGATTCATTATTCCTGATTCCTGATTCATCATTCCTCATTCCTGATTGATCATTCCTTATTCCTGATTGATCATTCCTGATTCCTGATTGATCATTCATCATTCCTGATTCATCATTCTTGATTCCTGATTCATCATTCCTGATTCCTGATTCATCATTCCTGATTCATCATTCCTGATTCATCATTCCTCATTCCTGATTCATCATTCTTCATTCCTGATTAATCATTCCTCATTCCTGATTCATCATTCCTGATTCATGATTCACCATTCTGATTCCTGATACATCATTCATCATTTCTGATTCATCATTCCTGATTCCTGATTCATCATTCCTGATTCATCATTCCTGATTCCTGATTCATCATTCCTCATTCCTGATTCATGATTCCTCATTCCTGATTCATCAATCCTCATTCCTGATTCATCATTCCTGATTCCTGATTCCTGATTCCTAATTCATCATTCCTGATTCATCATTCATCATTCCTGATTCATCATTCGTCATTCCTGATTCATCATTCCTGAATCCTGATTCATTATTCCTGATTCATCATTCCTGATTCCTGATTCATTATTCCTGATTCCTGATTCATCATTCATCATTCCTGATTGATCATTCCTTATTCCTCATTGATCATTCCTGATTCCTGATTCATCATTCATCATTCCTGATTCATCATTCTTGATTCCTGATTCATCATTCCTGATTCCTGATTCATCATTCCTGATTCCTGATTCATCATTCCTGATTCCTGATTCCTGATTCCTGATTCATCATTCCTGATTCATCATTCATCATTCCTGATTCATCATTCGTCATTCCTGATTCATCATTCCTGAATCCTGATTCATTATTCCTGATTCATCATTCCTGATTCCTGATTCAACATTCCTGATTCGTGATTCATCATTCATCATTCCTGATTGATCAATCCTTATTCCTGATTCATCATTCCTCATTCCTGATTCATTCATTCATCATTCCTGATTCCTGATTCATCATTGCTGATTCCTGATTCATCATTCCTGATTCCTGATTCATCATTCCTGATTCCTGATTCATCATTCCTGATTCCTCATTCCTCATTCATCATTCCTGATTCATCATTCCTGATTCCTGATTCATCATTCCTGATTCATCATTCCTGATTCCTGATTCATCATTCCTCATTCCTGATTCATTCAATGTGCCGTAAAATTCTCAAACGGAGAGATTCCATCTTTCCAGCCAATTCATAGATTCCTGACCGCGAGCTAATCTTAAAAACGTTCAATGTGCCGTAAAATTCTCAAACGGAGAGATTCCATCTTTCCAGCCAATTCATAGATTCCTGACCGCGAGCTAATCTTAAAAACGTTCAATGTGCCGTAAAATTCTCAAACGGAGAGATTCCATCTTTCCAGCCAATTCATAGATTCCTGACCGCGAGCTAATCTTCAAAACGTTCAATGTGCCGTAAAATTCTCAAACGGAGAGATTCCATCTTTCCAGCCAATTCATAGATTCCTGACCGCGAGCTAATCTTCAAAACGTTCAATGTGCCGTAAAATTCTCAAACGGAGAGATTCCATCTTTCCAGCCAATTCATAGATTCCTGACCGCGAGCTAATCTTAAAAACGTTCAATGTGCCGTAACATTCTCAAACGGAGAGATTCCATCTTTCCAGCCAATTCATAGATTCCTGACCGCGAGCTAATCTTAAAAACGTTCAATGTGCCGTAAAATTCTCAACCGGAGAGATTCCATCTTTCCAGCCAATCCATAGATTCCTGACCGCGAGCTAATCTTAAAAACGTTCAATGTGCCGTAAAATTCTCAAACGGAGAGATTCCATCTTTCCAGCCAATCCATAGATTCCTGACCGCGAGCTAATCTTAAAAGCGTTCAATGTGCCGTAAAATTCTCAAACGGAGAGATTCCATCTTTCCAGCCAATTCTTAGATTCCTGACCGCGAGGTAATCTTAAAAACGTTCAATGTGCCGTAAAATTCTCAAACGGAGAGATTCCATCTTTCCAGCCAATTCATAGATTCCTGACCGCGAGCTAATCTTAAAAACGTTCAATGTGCCGTAAAATTCTCAAACGGAGAGATTCCATCTTTCCAGCCAATTCATAGATTCCTGACCGCGAGCTAATCTTAAAAACGTTCAATGTGCCGTAAAATTCTCAAACGGAGAGATTCCATCTTTCCAGCCAATTCATAGATTCCTGACCGCGAGCTAATCTTAAAAACGTTCAATGTGCCGTAAAATTCTCAAACGGAGAGATGCCATCTTTCCAGCCAATTCATAGATTCCTGACCGCGAGCTAATCTTAAAAACGTTCAATGTGCCGTAAAATTCTCAAACGGAGAGATGCCATCTTTCCAGCCAATCCATAGATTCCTGACCGCGAGCTAATCTTAAAAACGTTCAATGTGCCGTAAAATTCTCAAACGGAGAGATTCCATCTTTCCAGCCATTCATAGATTCCTGACCGCGAGCTAATCTTAAAAAAGTTCAATGTGCCGTAAAATTCTCAAACGGAGAGATTCCATCTTTCCAGCCAATCCTTAGATTCCTGACCGCGAGGTAATCTTAAAAACGTTCAATGTGCCGTAAAATTCTCAAACGGAGAGATTCCATCTTTCCAGCCAATCCATAGATTCCTGACCGCGAGCTAATCTTAAAAACGTTCAATGTGCCGTAAAATTCTCAAACGGAGAGATTCCATCTTTCCAGCCAATTCATAGATTCCTGACCGCGAGCTAATCTTAAAAACGTTCAATGTGCCGTAAAATTCTCAAACGGAGAGATTCCATCTTTCCAGCCAATTCATAGATTCCTGACCGCGAGCTAATCTTAAAAACGTTCAATGTGCCGTAAAATTCTCAAACGGAGAGATGCCATCTTTCCAGCCAATTCATAGATTCCTGACCGCGAGCTAATCTTAAAAACGTTCAATGTGCCGTAAAATTCTCAAACGGAGAGATTCCATCTTTCCAGCCAATTCATAGATTCCTGACCGCGAGCTAATCTTAAAAACGTTCAATGTGCCGTAAAATTCTCAAACGGAGAGATTCCATCTTTCCAGCCAATTCTTAGATTCCTGACCGCGAGGTAATCTTAAAAACGTTCAATGTGCCGTAAAATTCTCAAACGGAGAGATTCCATCTTTCCAGCCAATCCATAGATTCCTGACCGCGAGCTAATCTTAAAAACGTTCAATGTGCCGTAAAATTCTCAAACGGAGAGATTCCATCTTTCCAGCCAATTCATAGATTCCTGACCGCGAGCTAATCTTAAAAACGTTCAATGTGCCGTAAAATTGTCAAACGGAGAGATTCCATCTTTCCAGCCAATTCTTAGATTCCTGACCGCGAGGTAATCTTAAAAACTTTCAATGTGCCGTAAAATTCTCAAACGGAGAGATTCCATCTTTCCAGCCAATTCATAGATTCCTGACCGCGAGCTAATCTTAAAAACGTTCAATGTGCCGTAAAATTCTCAAACGGAGAGATTCCATCTTTCCAGCCAATCCATAGATTCCTGACCGCGAGCTAATCTTAAAAACGTTCAATGTGCCGTAAAATTCTCAAACGGAGAGATCCATCTTTCCAGCCAATTCATAGATTCCTGACCGCGAGCTCATGATTCACCATTCCTGATTCCTGATTCATCAATCCTCTTTCCTGATTCAACATTCCTGATTCCTGATACATCATTCATCATTCCTGATTCATCATTCCTGATTCCTGATTCATCATTCCTGATTCCTGATTCATCAGTCCTGATTCATGATTCACCAATCCTGATTCCTGATTCATCATTCCTCTTTCCTGATTCATCATTCCTGATTCCTGATACATCATTCATCATTCCTGAGTCATCATTCATCATTCCTGATTCATCATTCCTGATTCCTGATTTATCATTCCTGATTCATCATTCCTGATTCCTGATTCATCATTCCTGATTCCTGATTCATCATTCCTCATTCCTGATTCATCATTCCTCATTCCTGATTCATCATTCCTGATTCATGATTCATCATTCCTGATTCCTGATTGATCATTCCTCATTCCTGATTCATCATTCCTCATTCCTGATTCATCATTCCTGATTCCTGATTCCTGATTCATCATTCCTGATTCATCATTCCTGATTCATCATTCCTCATTCCTGATTCATCATTCTTCATTCCTGATTAATCATTCCTCATTCCTGATTCATCATTCCTGATTCATGATTCACCATTCCTGATTCCTGATACATCATTCATCATTCCTGATTCATCATTCCTGATTCCTGATTCATCATTCCTGATTCATCATTCCTGATTCCTGATTCATCATTCCTGATTCCTGATTCATCAATCCTCATTCCTGATTCATCATTCCTGATTCCTGATTGATCATTCCTCATTCCTGATTGATCATTCCTCATTCCTGATTCATCATTCCTGATTCCTGATTCATCATTCCTGATTCCTGATTAATCACTCCTGATTCCTGATTCCTGATTCATCATTCCTGATTCATCATTCCTGATTCATCATTCCTGATTCATCATTCCTGATTCATCATTCCTGATTCATCATTCCTGATTCATCATTCCTGATTCCTGATTCATCAATCCTCATTCCTGATTCATCATTCCTGATTCCTGATTGATCATTCCTCATTCCTGATTGATCATTCCTCATTCCTGATTCATCATTCCTGATTCCTGATTCATCATTCCTGATTCCTGATTCATCATTCCTGATTCCTGATTCATTATTCCTGATTCATCATTCCTGATTCCTGATTGATCATTCCTGATTCCTGATTGATCATTCATCATTCCTGATTCATCATTCTTGATTCCTGATTCATCATTCCTGATTCCTGATTAATTACTCCTGATTCCTGATTCCTGATTCATCATTCCTGATTCATCATTCCTGATTCATCATTCCTGATTCATCATTCCTGATTCCTGATTCACCATTCCTGATTCCTGATTCATCATTCCTCTTTCCTGATTCATCATTCCTGATTCATGATACATCATTCATCATTCCTGATTCATCATTCATCATTCCTGATTCATTATTCCTGATTTCCGATTTATCATTCCTGTTTCATCATTCCTGATTCCTGATTCATCATTCGTCATTCCTGATTCATCATTCCTCATTCCTGATTCATCATTACTCATTCCTGATTGAACATTCCTGATTCATCATTCCTGATTCCTGATTGATCATTCCTGATTCCTGATTGATCATTCCTCATTCCTGATTCATCATTCCTGATTCCTGATTCATCATTCCTGATTCCTGATTCCTGATTCATCATTCCTGATTCATCATTCCTGATTCATCATTCTTCATTCCTGATTAATCATTCCTCATTCCTGATTCATCATTCCTGATTCATGATTCACCATTCCTGATTCCTGATACATCATTCATCATTCCTGATTCATCATTCCTGATTCCTGATTCATCATTCCTGATTCATCATTCCTGATTCCTGATTCATCATTCCTCATTCCTGATTCATGATTCCTCATTCCTGATTCATCAATCCTCATTCCTGATTCATGATTCCTGATTCCTGATTCCTGATTCCTGATTCATCATTCCTGATTCATCATTCATCATTCCTGATTCATCATTCCTCATTCCTGATTCATCATTCCTGAATCCTGATTCATTATTCCTGATTCATCATTCCTGATTCCTGATTCATTATTCCTGATTGCTGATTCATCATTCATCATTCCTGATTGATCATTCCTTATTCCTGATTGATCATTCCTGATTCCTGAGTCATCATTCATCATTCCTGATTCATCATTCTTGATTCCTGATTCATCATTTCTGATTCCTGATTCATCATTCCTGATTCATCATTCCTGATTCCTGATTCATCATTCCTGATTCCTGATTCCTGATTCATCATTCCTGATTCATCATTCCTGATTCATCATTCCTCATTCCTGATTCATCATTCTTCATTCCTGATTAATCATTCCTCATTCCTGATTCATCATTCCTGATTCATGATTCACCATTCCTGATTCCTGATACATCATTCATCATTCCTGATTCATCATTCCTGATTCCTGATTCATCATTCCTGATTCCTGATTCATCATTCCTCATTCCTGATTCATGATTCCTGATTCCTGATTCATCAATCCTCATTCCTGATTCATCATTCCTCATTCCTGATTCCCGATTCCTGATTCATCATTCCTGATTCATCATTCATCATTCCTGATTCATCATTCGTCATTCCTGATTCATCATTCCTGAATCCTGATTCATTATTCCTGATTCATCATTCCTGATTCCTGATTCATTATTCCTATTCCTGATTCATCATTCATCATTCCTGATTGATCATTCCTTATTCCTGATTGATCATTCCTGATTCCTGATTGATCATTCATCATTCCTGATTCATCATTCTTGATTCCTGATTCATCATTCTGATTCCTGATTCATCATTCCTGATTCCTGATTCCTGATTCATCATTCCTGATTCATCATTCCTGATTCATCATTCCTCATTCCTGATTCATCATTCTTCATTCCTGATTAATCATTCCTCATTCCTGATTCATCATTCCCTGATTCATGATTCACCATTCCTGATTCCTGATTCATGATTCCTCATTCCTGATTCATCAATCCTCATTCCTGATTCATCATTCCTGATTCCTGATTCCTGATTCCTAATTCATCATTCCTGATTCATCATTCATCATTCCTGATTCATCATTCGTCATTCCTGATTCATCATTCCTGAATCCTGATTCATTATTCCTGATTCATCATTCCTGATTCCTGATTCATTATTCCTGATTCCTGATTCATCATTCATCATTCCTGATTGATCATTCACTTATTCCTCATTGATCATTCCTGATTTCCTGATTCATCATTCATCATTCCTGATTCATCATTCTTGATTCCTGATTCATCATTCCTGATTCCTGATTCATCATTCCTGATTCCTGATTCATCATTCCTGATTCCTGATTCCTGATTCCTGATTCATCATTCCTGATTCATCATTCATCATTCCTGATTCATCATTCGTCATTCCTGATTCATCATTCTGAATCCTGATTTCATTATTCCTGATTCATCATTCCTGATTCCTGATTCAACATTCCTGATTCGTGATTCATCATTCATCATTCCTGATTGATCAATCCTTATTCCTGATTCATCATTCCTCATTCCTGATTCATTCATTCATCATTCCTGATTCCTGATTCATCATTGCTGATTCCTGATTCATCATTCCTGATTCCTGATTCATCATTCCTGATTCCTGATTCATCATTCCTGATTCCTCATTCCCTCATTTCATCATTCCTCATTCATCATTCCTGATTCCTGATTCATCATTCCTGATCATCATTCTCATTCCTGATTCATTCAATGTGCCGTAAAATTCTCAAACGGAGAGATTCCATCTTTCCAGCCAATTCATAGATTCCTGACCGCGAGCTTAATCTTAAAAACGTTCAATGTGCCGTAAAATTCTCAACGGAGAGATTCCATCTTTCCAGCCAATTCATAGATTCCTGACCGCGAGCTAATCTTAAAAACGTTCAATGTGCCGTAAAATTCTCAAACGGAGAGATTCCATCTTTCCAGCCAATTCATAGATTCCTGACCGCGAGCTAATCTTCAAAACGTTCAATGTGCCGTAAAATTCTCAAACGGAGAGATTCCATCTTTCCAGCCAATTCATAGATTCCTGACCGCGAGCTAATCTTCAAAACGTTCAATGTGCCGTAAAATTCTCAAACGGAGAGATTCCATCTTTCCAGCCAATTCATAGATTCCTGACCGCGAGCTAATCTTAAAAACGTTCAATGTGCCGTAAAATTCTCAAACGGAGAGATTCCATCTTTCCAGCCAATTCATAGATTCCTGACCGCGAGCTAATCTTAAAAACGTTCAATGTGCCGTAAAATTCTCAACGGAGAGATTCCATCTTTCCAGCCAATTCATAGATTCCTGACCGCGAGCTAATCTTAAAAAACGTTCAATGTGCCGTAAAATTCTCAAACGGAGAGATTCCATCTTTCCAGCCAATCCATAGATTCCTGACCGCGAGCTAATCTTAAAAACGTTCAATGTGCCGTAAAATTCTCAAACGGAGAGATTCCATCTTTCCAGCCAATTCATAGATTCCTGACCGCGAGCTCATGATTCACCATTCCTGATTCCTGATTCATCAATCCTCTTTCCTGATTCATCATTCCTGATTCCTGATACATCATTCATCATTCCTGATTCATCATTCCTGATTCCTGATTCATCATTCCTGATTCCTGATTCATCAGTCCTGATTCATGATTCACCAATCCTCATTCCTGATTCATCATTCCTCTTTCCTGATTCATCATTCCTGATTCCTGATACATCATTCATCATTCCTGAGTCATCATTCATCATTCCTGATTCATCATTCCTGATTCCTGATTTATCATTCCTGATTCATCATTCCTGATTCCTGATTCATCATTCCTGATTCCTGATTCATCATTCCTGATTCCTGATTCATCATTCCTCATTCCTGATTCATCATTCCTGATTCATGATTCATCATTCCTGATTCCTGATTGATCATTCCTCATTCCTGATTCATCATTCCTCATTCCTGATTCATCATTCCTGATTCCTGATTCCTGATTCATCATTCCTGATTCATCATTCCTGATTCATCATTCCTCATTCCTGATTCATCATTCTTCATTCCTGATTAATCATTCCTCATTCCTGATTCATCATTCTGATTCATGATTCACCATTCCTGATTCCTGATACATCATTCATCATTCCTGATTCATCATTCCTGATTCCTGATTCATCATTCCTGATTCATCATTCCTGATTCCTGATTCATCATTCCTGATTCCTGATTCATCAATCCTCATTCCTGATTCATCATTCCTGATTCCTGATTGATCATTCCTCATTCTGATTGATCATTCCTCATTCCTGATTCATCATTCCTGATTCCTGATTCATCATTCCTGATTCCTGATTAATCACTCCTGATTCCTGATTCCTGATTCATCATTCCTGATTCATCATTCCTGATTCATCATTCCTGATTCATCATTCCTGATTCATCATTCCTGATTCCTGATTCATCAATCCTCATTCCTGATTCATCATTCCTGATTCCTGATTGATCATTCCTCATTCCTGATTGAATCATTCCTCATTCCTGATTCATCATTCCTGATTCCTGATTCATCATTCCTGATTCCTGATTCATCATTCCTGATTCCTGATTCATTATTCCTGATTCATCATTCCTGATTCCTGATTGATCATTCCTGATTCCTGATTGATCATTCATCATTCCTGATTCATCATTCTTGATTCCTGATTCATCATTCCTGATTCCTGATTAATTACTCCTGATTCCTGATTCCTGATTCATCATTCCTGATTCATCATTCCTGATTCATCATTCCTGATTCCTGATTCACCATTCCTGATTCCTGATTCATCATTCCTCTTTCCTGATTCATCATTCCTGATTCATGATACATCATTCATCATTCCTGATTCATCATTCATCATTCCTGATTCATTATTCCTGATTTCCGATTTATCATTCCTGTTTCATCATTCCTGATTCCTGATTCATCATTCGTCATTCCTGATACATCATTCCTCATTCCTGATTCATCATTACTCATTCCTGATTGAACATTCCTGATTCATCATTCCTGATTCCTGATTGATCATTCCTGATTCCTGATTGATCATTCCTCATTCCTGATTCATCATTCCTGATTCCTGATTCATCATTCCTGATTCTGATTCCTGATTCATCATTCCTGATTCATCATTCCTGATTCATCATTCTTCATTCCTGATTAATCATTCCTCATTCCTGATTCATCATTCCTGATTCATGATTCACCATTCCTGATTCCTGATACATCATTCATCATTCCTGATTCATCATTCCTGATTCCTGATTCATCATTCCTGATTCATCATTCCTGATTCCTGATTCATCATTCCTCATTCCTGATTCATGATTCCTCATTCCTGATTCATCAATCCTCATTCTGATTCATGATTCCTGATTCCTGATTCCTGATTCCTGATTCATCATTCTGATTCATCATTCATCATTCCTGATTCATCATTCCTCATTCCTGATTCATCATTCCTGAATCCTGATTCATTATTCCTGATTCATCATTCCTGATTCCTGATTCATTATTCCTGATTTGCTGATTCATCATTCATCATTCCTGATTGATCATTCCTTATTCCTGATTGATCATTCCTGATTCCTGAGTCATCATTCATCATTCCTGATTCATCATTCTTGATTCCTGATTCATCATTCCTGATTCATCATTCCTGATTCCTGATTCATCATTCCTGATTCCTGATTCCTGATTCATCATTCCTGATTCATCATTCCTGATTCATCATTCCTCATTCCTGATTCATCATTCTTCATTCCTGATTAATCATTCCTCATTCCTGATTCATCATTCCTGATTCATGATTCACCATTCCTGATTCCTGATACATCATTCATCATTCCTGATTCATCATTCCTGATTCCTGATTCATCATTCCTGATTCCTGATTCATCATTCCTCATTCCTGATTCATGATTCCTGATTCCTGATTCATCAATCCTCATTCCTGATTCATCATTCCTCATTCCTGATTCCCGATTCCTGATTCATCATTCCTGATTCATCATTCATCATTCCTGATTCATCATTCGTCATTCCTGATTCATCATTCCTGAATCCTGATTCATTATTCCTGATTCATCATTCCTGATTCCTGATTCATTATTCCTGATTCCTGATTCATCATTCCTCATTCCTGATTGATCATTCCTTATTCCTTGATTGATCATTCCTGATTCCTGATTGATCATTCATCATTCCTGATTCATCATTCTTGATTCCTGATTCATCATTCCTGATTCCTGATTCATCATTCCTGATTCATCATTCCTGATTCATCATTCCTGATTCATCATTCCTCATTCCTGATTCATCATTCTTCATTCCTGATTAATCATTCCTCATTCCTGATTCATCATTCCTGATTCATGATTCACCATTCCTGATTCCTGATACATCATTCATCATTTCTGATTCATCATTCCTGATTCCTGATTCATCATTCCTGATTCATCATTCCTCATTCCTGATTCATCATTCCTCATTCCTGATTCATGATTCCTCATTCCTGATTCATCAATCCTCATTCCTGATTCATCATTCCTGATTCCTGATTCCTGATTCCTAATTCATCATTCCTGATTCATCATTCATCATTCCTGATTCATCATTCGTCATTCCTGATTCATCATTCCTGAATCCTGATTCATTATTCTGATTCATCATTCCTGATTCCTGATTCATTATTCCTGATTCCTGATTCATCATTCATCATTCCTGATTGATCATTCCTTATTCCTCATTGATCATTCCTGATTCCTGATTCATCATTCATCATTCCTGATTCATCATTCTTGATTCCTGATTCATCATTCCTGATTCCTGATTCATCATTCCTGATTCCTGATTCATCATTCCTGATTCCTGATTCCTGATTCTGATTCATCATTCCTGATTCATCATTCATCATTCCTGATTCATCATTCGTCATTCCTGATTCATCATTCCTGAATCCTGATTCATTATTCCTGATTCATCATTCCTGATTCCTGATTCAACATTCCTGATTCGTGATTCATCATTCATCATTCCTGATTGATCAATCCTTATCCTGATTCATCATTCCTCATTCCTGATTCATTCATTCATCATTCCTGATTCCTGATTCATCATTGCTGATTCCTGATTCATCATTCCTGATTCCTGATTCATCATTCCTGATTCCTGATTCATCATTCCTGATTCTGATTCCTCATTCATCATTCCTGATTCATCATTCCTGATTCCTGATTCATCATTCCTGATTCATCATTCCTGATTCCTGATTCATCATTCCTCATTCCTGATTCATTCAATGTGCCGTAAAATTCTCAAACGGAGAGATTCATCTTTCCAGCCAATTCATAGATTCCTGACCGCGAGCTAATCTTAAAAACGTTCAATGTGCCGTAAAATTCTCAAACGGAGAGATTCCATCTTTCCAGCCAATTCATAGATTCCTGACCGCGAGCTAATCTTAAAAACGTTCAATGTGCCGTAAAATTCTCAAACGGAGAGATTCCATCTTTCCAGCCAATTCATAGATTCCTGACCGCGAGCTAATCTTCAAAACGTTCAATGTGCCGTAAAATTCTCAAACGGAGAGATTCCATCTTTCCAGCCAATTCATAGATTCCTGACCGCGAGCTAATCTTCAAAACGTTCAATGTGCCGTAAAAATTCTCAAACGGAGAGATTCCATCTTTCCAGCCAATTCATAGATTCCTGACCGCGAGCTAATCTTAAAAACGTTCAATGTGCCGTAACATTCTCAAACGGAGAGATTCCATCTTTCCAGCCAATTCATAGATTCCTGACCGCGAGCTAATCTTAAAAACGTTCAATGTGCCGTAAAATTCTCAACCGGAGAGATTCCATCTTTCCAGCCAATCCATAGATTCCTGACGCGAGCTAATCTTAAAAACGTTCAATGTGCCGTAAAATTCTCAAACGGAGAGATTCCATCTTTCCAGCCAATCCATAGATTCCTGACCGCGAGCTAATCTTAAAAGCGTTCAATGTGCCGTAAAATTCTCAAACGGAGAGATTCCATCTTTCCAGCCAATTCTTAGATTCCTGACCGCGAGTAATCTTAAAAACGTTCAATGTGCCGTAAAATTCTCAAACGGAGAGATTCCATCTTTCCAGCCAATTCATAGATTCCTGACCGCGAGCTAATCTTAAAAACGTTCAATGTGCCGTAAAATTCTCAAACGGAGAGATTCCATCTTTCCAGCCAATTCATAGATTCCTGACCGCGAGCTAATCTTAAAAACGTTCAATGTGCCGTAAAATTCTCAAACGGAGAGATTCCATCTTTCCAGCCAATTCATAGATTCCTGACCGCGAGCTAATCTTAAAAACGTTCAATGTGCCGTAAAATTCTCAAACGGAGAGATGCCATCTTTCCAGCCAATTCATAGATTCCTGACCGCGAGCTAATCTTAAAAACGTTCAATGTGCCGTAAAATTCTCAAACGGAGAGATGCCATCTTTCCAGCCAATCCATAGATTCCTGACCGCGAGCTAATCTTAAAAACGTTCAATGTGCCGTAAAATTCTCAAACGGAGAGATTCCATCTTTCCAGCCAATTCATAGATTCCTGACCGCGAGCTAATCTTAAAAACGTTCAATGTGCCGTAAAATTCTCAAACGGAGAGATTCCATCTTTCCAGCCAATTCTTAGATTCCTGACCGCGAGGTAATCTTAAAAACGTTCAATGTGCCGTAAAATTCTCAAACGGAGAGATTCCATCTTTCCAGCCAATCCATAGATTCCTGACCGCGAGCTAATCTTAAAAACGTTCAATGTGCCGTAAAATTCTCAAACGGAGAGATTCCATCTTTCCAGCCAATTCATAGATTCCTGACCGCGAGCTAATCTTAAAAACGTTCAATGTGCCGTAAAATTGTCAAACGGAGAGATTCCATCTTTCCAGCCAATTCTTAGATTCCTGACCGCGAGGTAATCTTAAAAACTTTCAATGTGCCGTAAAATTCTCAAACGGAGAGATTCCATCTTCCAGCCAATTCATAGATTCCTGACCGCGAGCTAATCTTAAAAACGTTCAATGTGCCGTAAAATTCTCAAACGGAGAGATTCCATCTTTCCAGCCAATCCATAGATTCCTGACCGCGAGCTAATCTTAAAAACGTTCAATGTGCCGTAAAATTCTCAAACGGAGAGATTCCATCTTTCCAGCCAATTCATAGATTCCTGACCGCGAGCTCATGATTCCTGATTCCTGATTCCTGATTCATCAATCCTCTTTCCTGATTCATCATTCCTGATTCCTGATACATCATTCATCATTCCTGATTCATCATTCCTGATTCCTGATTCATCATTCCTGATTCCTGATTCATCAGTCCTGATTCATGATTCACCAATCCTGATTCCTGATTCATCATTCCTCTTTCCTGATTCATCATTCCTGATTCCTGATACATCATTCATCATTCCTGAGTCATCATTCATCATTCCTGATTCATCATTCCTGATTCCTGATTTATCATTCCTGATTCATCATTCCTGATTCCTGATTCATCATTCCTGATTCCTGATTCATCATTCCTCATTCCTGATTCATCATTCCTCATTCCTGATTCATCATTCCTGATTCATGATTCATCATTCCTGATTCCTGATTGATCATTCCTCATTCCTGATTCATCATTCCTCATTCCTGATTTCATCATTCCTGATTCCTGATTCCTGATTCATCATTCCTGATTCATCATTCCTGATTCATCATTCCTCATTCCTGATTCATCATTCTTCATTCCTGATTAATCATTCCTCATTCCTGATTCATCATTCCTGATTCATGATTCACCATTCCTGATTCCTGATACATCATTCATCATTCCTGATTCATCATTCCTGATTCCTGATTCATCATTCCTGATTCATCATTCCTGATTCTGATTCATCATTCCTGATTCCTGATTCATCAATCCTCATTCCTGATTCATCATTCCTGATTCCTGATTGATCATTCTCATTCTGATTGATCATTCCTCATTCCTGATTCATCATTCCTGATTCCTGATTCATCATTCCTGATTCCTGATTAATCACTCCTGATTCCTGATTCCTGATTCATCATTCCTGATTCATCATTCCTGATTCATCATTCCTGATTCATCATTCCTGATTCATCATTCCTGATTCATCATTCCTGATTCCTGATTCATCAATCCTCATTCCTGATTCATCATTCCTGATTCCTGATTGATCATTCCTCATTCCTGATTGATCATTCCTCATTCCTGATTCATCATTCCTGATTCCTGATTCATCATTCCTGATTCCTGATTCATCATTCCTGATTCCTGATTCATTATTCCTGATTCATCATTCCTGATTCCTGATTGATCATCCTGATTCCTGATTGATCATTCATCATCCTGATTTCATCATTCTTGATTCCTGATTCATCATTCCTGATTCCTGATTAATTACTCCTGATTCCTGATTCCTGATTCATCATTCCTGATTCATCATTCCTGATTCATCATTCCTGATTCCTGATTCACCATTCCTGATTCCTGATTCATCATTCCTCTTTCCTGATTCATCATTCCTGATTCATGATACATCATTCATCATCCTGATTCATCATTCATCATTCCTGATTCATTATTCCTGATTTCCGATTTATCATTCCTGTTTCATCATTCCTGATTCCTGATTCATCATTCGTCATTCCTGATTCATCATTCCTCATTCCTGATTCATCATTACTCATTCCTGATTGAACATTCCTGATTCATCATTCCTGATTCCTGATTGATCATTCCTGATTCCTGATTGATCATTCCTCATTCCTGATTCATCATTCCTGATTCCTGATTCATCATTCCTGATTCCTGATTCCTGATTCATCATTCCTGATTCATCATTCCTGATTCATCATTCTTCATTCCTGATTAATCATTCCTCATTCCTGATTCATCATTCCTGATTCATGATTCACCATTCCTGATTCCTGATACATCATTCATCATTCCTGATTCATCATTCCTGATTCCTGATTCATCATTCCTGATTCATCATTCCTGATTCCTGATTCATCATTCCTCATTCCTGATTCATGATTCCTCATTCCTGATTCATCAATCCTCATTCCTGATTCATGATTCCTGATTCCTGATTCCTGATTCCTGATTCATCATTCCTGATTCATCATTCATCATTCCTGATTCATCATTCCTCATTCCTGATTCATCATTCCTGAATCCTGATTCATTATTCCTGATTCATCATTCCTGATTCCTGATTCATTATTCCTGATTGCTGATTCATCATTCATCATTCCTGATTGATCATTCCTTATTCCTGATTGATCATTCCTGATTCCTGAGTCATCATTCATCATTCCTGATTCATCATTCTTGATTCCTGATTCATCATTTCTGATTCCTGATTCATCATTCCTGATTCATCATTCCTGATTCCTGATTCATCATTCCTGATTCCTGATTCCTGATTCATCATTCCTGATTCATCATTCCTGATTCATCATTCCTCATTCCTGATTCATCATTCTTCATTCCTGATTAATCATTCCTCATTCCTGATTCATCATTCCTGATTCATGATTCACCATTCCTGATTCCTGATACATCATTCATCATTCCTGATTCATCATTCCTGATTCCTGATTCATCATTCCTGATTCCTGATTCATCATTCCTCATTCTCTGATTCATGATTCCTGATTCCTGATTCATCAATCCTCATTCCTGATTCATCATTCCTCATTCCTGATTCCCGATTCCTGATTCATCATTCCTGATTCATCATTCATCATTCCTGATTCATCATCGTCATTCCTGATTCATCATTCCTGAATCCTGATTCATTATTCCTGATTCATCATTCCTGATTCCTGATTCATTATTCCTGATTCCAGTTTCATCATTCATCATTCCTGATTGATCATTCCTTATTCCTGATTGATCATTCCTGATTCCTGATTGATCATTCATCATTCCCTGATTCATCATTCTTGATTCCTGATTCATCATTCCTGATCCTGATTCATCATTCCTGATTCCTGATTCCTGATTCATCATTCCTGATTCATCATTCCTGATTCATCATTCCTCATTCCTGATTCATCATTCTTCATTCCTTATTAATCATTCCTCATTCCTGATTCATCATTCCTGATTCATGATTCACCATTCCTGATTCCTGATTCATCATTCCTGATTCCTGATTCATCAGTCCTGATTCATGATTCACCAATCCTCATTCCTGATTCATCATTCCTCTTTCCTGATTCATCATTCCTGATTCCTGATACATCATTCATCATTCCTGAGTCATCATTCATCATTCCTGATTCATCATTCCTGATTCCTGATTTATCATTCCTGATTCATCATTCCTGATTCCTGATTCATCATTCCTGATTCCTGATTCATCATTCCTGATTCCTGATTCATCATTCCTCATTCCTGATTCATCATTCCTGATTCATGATTCATCATTCCTGATTCCTGATTGATCATTCCTCATTCCTGATTCATCATTCCTCATTCCTGATTCATCATTCCTGATTCCTGATTCCTGATTCATCATTCCTGATTCATCATTCCTGATTCATCATTCCTCATTCCTGATTCATCATTCTTCATTCCTGATTAATCATTCCTCATTCCTGATTCATCATTCCTGATTCATGATTCACCATTCCTGATTCCTGATACATCATTCATCATTCCTGATTCATCATTCCTGATTCCTGATTCATCATTCCTGATTCATCATTCCTGATTCCTGATTCATCATTCCTGATTCTGATTCATCAATCCTCATTCCTGATTCATCATTCCTGATTCCTGATTGATCATTCCTCATTCCTGATTGATCATTCCTCATTCCTGATTCATCATTCCTGATTCCTGATTCATCATTCCTGATTCCTGATTAATCACTCCTGATTCCTGATTCCTGATTCATCATTCCTGATTCATCATCCTGATTCATCATTCCTGATTCATCATTCCTGATTCATCATTCCTGATTCCTGATTCATCAATCCTCATTCCTGATTCATCATTCCTGATTCCTGATTGATCATTCCTCATTCCTGATTGATCATTTCCTCATTCCTGATTCATCATTCCTGATTCCTGATTCATCATTCCTGATTCCTGATTCATCATTCCTGATTCCTGATTCATTATTCCTGATTCATCATTCCTGATTCCTGATTGATCATTCCTGATTCCTGATTGATCATTCATCATTCCTGATTCATCATTCTTGATTCCTGATTCATCATTCCTGATTCCTGATTAATTACTCCTGATTCCTGATTCCTGATTCATCATTCCTGATTCATCATTCCTGATTCATCATTCCTGATTCCTGATTCACCATTCCTGATTCCTGATTCATCATTCCTCTTTCCTGATTCATCATTCCTGATTCATGATACATCATTCATCATTCCTGATTCATCATTCATCATTCCTGATTCATTATTCCTGATTTCCGATTTATCATTCCTGTTTCATCATTCCTGATTCCTGATTCATCATTCGTCATTCCTGATACATCATTCCTCATTCCTGATTCATCATTACTCATTCCTGATTGAACATTCCTGATTCATCATTCCTGATTCCTGATTGATCATTCCTGATTCCTGATTGATCATTCCTCATTCCTGATTCATCATTCCTGATTCCTGATTCATCATTCCTGATTCCTGATTCCTGATTCATCATTCCTGATTCATCATTCCTGATTCATCATTCTTCATTCCTGATTAATCATTCCTCATTCCTGATTCATCATTCCTGATTCATGATTCACCATTCCTGATTCCTGATACATCATTCATCATTCCTGATTCATCATTCCTGATTCTGATTCATCATTCCTGATTCATCATTCCTGATTCCTGATTCATCATTCCTCATTCCTGATTCATGATTCCTCATTCCTGATTCATCAATCCTCATTCCTGATTCATGATTCCTGATTCCTGATTCCTGATTCCTGATTCATCATTCCTGATTCATCATTCATCATTCCTGATTCATCATTCCTCATTCCTGATTCATCATTCCTGAATCCTGATTCATTATTCCTGATTCATCATTCCTGATTCCTGATTCATTATTCCTGATTGCTGATTCATCATTCATCATTCCTGATTGATCATTCCTTATTCCTGATTGATCATTCCTGATTCCTGAGTCATCATTCATCATTCCTGATTCATCATTCTTGATTCCTGATTCATCATTCCTGATTCATCATTCCTGATTCCTGATTCATCATTCCTGATTCCTGATTCCTGATTCATCATTCCTGATTCATCATTCCTGATTCATCATTCCTCATTCCTGATTCATCATTCTTCATTCCTGATTAATCATTCCTCATTCTGATTCATCATTCCTGATTCATGATTCACCATTCCCTGATTCCTGATACATCATTCATCATTCCTGATTCATCATTCCTGATTCCTGATTCATCATTCCTGATTCCTGATTCATCATTCCTCATTCCTGATTCATGATTCCTGATTCCTGATTCATCAATCCTCATTCCTGATTCATCATTCCTCATTCCTGATTCCCGATTCCTGATTCATCATTCCTGATTCATCATTCATCATTCCTGATTCATCATTCGTCATTCCTGATTCATCATTCCTGAATCCTGATTCATTATTCCTGATTCATCATTCCTGATTCCTGATTCATTATTCCTGATTCCTGATTCATCATTCCTCATTCCTGATTGATCATTCCTTATTCCTGATTGATCATTCCTGATTCCTGATTGATCATTCATCATTCCTGATTCATCATTCTTGATTCCTGATTCATCATTCCTGATTCCTGATTCATCATTCCTGATTCCTGATTCCTGATTCATCATTCCTGATTCATCATTCCTGATTCATCATTCCTCATTCCTGATTCATCATTCTCATTCCTGATTATCATTCCTCATTCCTGATTCATCATTCCTGATTCATGATTCACCATTCCTGATTCCTGATACATCATTCATCATTTCTGATTCATCATTCCTGATTCCTGATTCATCATTCCTGATTCATCATTCCTCATTCTGATTCATCATTCCTCATTCTGATTCATGATTCCTCATTCTGATTCATCAATCCCTCATTCCTGATTCATCATTCCTGATTCCTGATTCCTGATTCCTAATTCATCATTCCTGATTCATCATTCATCATTCCTGATTCATCATTCGTCATTCCTGATTCATCATTCCTGAATCCTGATTCATTATTCCTGATTCATCATTCCTGATTCCTGATTCATTATTCCTGATTCCTGATTCATCATTCA
Source organism: Actinernus sp. WN-2022 (assembly GCA_030867875.1). Classification (NCBI taxonomy): domain Eukaryota; kingdom Metazoa; phylum Cnidaria; class Anthozoa; order Actiniaria; family Actinernidae; genus Actinernus; species Actinernus sp. WN-2022. Next base: position 7,217 of record JAOWCC010000099.1, on the reverse strand, counting down.
TCATTCCTGATTGATCATTCCTTATTCCTCATTGATCATTCCTGATTCCTGATTCATCATTCATCATTCCTGATTCATCATTCTTGATTCCTGATTCATCATTCTGATTCCTGATTCATCATTCCCTGATTCCTGATTCATCATTCCTGATTCCTGATTCCTGATTCCCTGATTCATCATTCCTGATTCATCATTCATCATTCCTGATTCATCATTCGTCATTCCTGATTCATCATTCCTGATCCTGATTCATTATTCCTGATTCATCATTCCTGATTCCTGATTCAACATTCCTGATTCGTGATTCATCATTCATCATTCCTGATTGATCAATCCTTATTCCTGATTCATCATTCCTCATTCCTGATTCATTCATTCATCATCCTGATTCCTGATTCATCATTGCTGATTCCTGATTCATCATTCCTGATTCCTGATTCATCATTCCTGATTCCTGATTCATCATTCCTGATTCCTGATTCCTCATTCATCATTCCTGATTCATCATTCCTGATTCCTGATTCATCATTCCTGATTCATCATTCCTGATTCCTGATTCATCATTCCTCATTCCTGATTCATTCAATGTGCCGTAAAATTCTCAAACGGAGAGATTCCATCTTTCCAGCCCAATTCATAGATTCCTGACCGCGAGCTAATCTTAAAACGTTCAATGTGCCGTAAAATTCTCAAACGGAGAGATTCCATCTTTCCAGCCAATTCATAGATTCCTGACCGCGAGCTAATCTTAAAAACGTTCAATGTGCCGTAAAATTCTCAAACGAGAGATTCCATCTTTCCAGCCAATTCATAGATTCCTGACCGCGAGCTAATCTTCAAACGTTCAATGTGCCGTAAAATTCTCAAACGGAGAGATTCCATCTTCCAGCCAATTCATAGATTCCTGACCGCGAGCTAATCTTCAAAACGTTCAATGTGCGTAAAATTCTCAAACGGAGAGATTCCATCTTTCCAGCCAATTCATAGATTCCTGACCGCGAGCTAATCTTAAAAACGTTCAATGTGCCGTAACATTCTCAACGGAGAGATTCCATCTTTCCAGCCAATTCATAGATTCCTGACCGCGAGCTAATCTTAAAACGTTCAATGTGCCGTAAATTCTCAACCGGAGAGATTCCATCTTTCCAGCCAATCCATAGATTCCTGACCGCGAGCTAATCTTAAAAACGTTCAATGTGCCGTAAAATTCTCAAACGGAGAGATTCCATCTTTCCAGCCAATCCATAGATTCCTGACCGCGAGCTAATCTTAAAAGCGTTCAATGTGCCGTAAAATCTCAAACGGAGAGATTCCATCTTTCCAGCCAATTCTTAGATTCCTGACCGCGAGGTAATCTTAAAAAACGTTTCAATGTGCCGTAAAATTCTCAAACGGAGAGATTCCATCTTTCCAGCCAATTCATAGATTCCTGACCGCGAGCTAATCTTAAAAACGTTCAATGTGCCGTAAAATTCTCAAACGAGAGATTCCATCTTTCCAGCCAATTCATAGATTCCTGACCGCGAGCTAATCTTAAAAACGTTCAATGTGCCGTAAAATTCTCAAACGGAGAGATTCCATCTTTCAGCCAATTCATAGATTCCTGACCGCGAGCTAATCTTAAAAACGTTCAATGTGCCGTAAAATTCTCAAACGGAGAGATGCCATCTTTCCAGCCAATTCATAGATTTCCTGACCGCGAGCTAATCTTAAAAACGTTCAATGTGCCGTAAAATTCTCAAACGGGAGAGATGCCATCTTTCCAGCCAATCCATAGATTCCTGACCGCGAGCTAATCTTAAAAACGTTCAATGTGCCGTAAAATTCTCAAACGGAGAGATTCCATCTTTCCAGCCAATTCATAGATTCCTGACCGCGAGCTAATCTTAAAAACGTTCAATGTGCCGTAAAATTCTCAAACGGAGAGATTCCATCTTTCAGCCAATTCTTAGATTCCTGACCGCGAGGTAATCTTAAAAACGTTCAATGTGCCGTAAAATTCTCAAACGGAGAGATTCATCTTTCCAGCCAATCCATAGATTCCTGACCGCGAGCTAATCTTAAAAACGTTCAATGTGCGTAAAATTCTCAAACGGAGAGATTCCATCTTTCCAGCCAATTCATAGAGTCCTGACCGCGAGCTAATCTTAAAAACGTTCAATGTGCCGTAAAATTGTCAAACGGAGAGATTCCATCTTTCCAGCCAATTCTTAGATTCCTGACCGCGAGGTAATCTTAAAAACTTTCAATGTGCCGTAAAATTCTCAAACGGAGAGATTCCATCTTTCCAGCCAATTCATAGATTCCTGACCGCGAGCTAATCTTAAAAACGTTCAATGTGCCGTAAAATTCTCAAACGGAGAGATTCCATCTTTCCAGCCAATCCATAGATTCCTGACCGCGAGCTAATCTTAAAAACGTTCAATGTGCCGTAAAATTCTCAAACGGAGAGATTCCATCTTTCCAGCCAATTCATAGATTCCTGACCGCGAGCTCATGATTCCTGATTCCTGATTCCTGATTCATCAATCCTCTTTCCTGATTCATCATTCCTGCTCTTTCCTGATTCATCATTCCTGATTCCTGATACATCATTCATCATTCCTGATTCATCATTCCTGATTCCTGATTCATCATTCCTGATTCCTGATTCATCAGTCCTGATTCATGATTCACCAATCCTGATTCCTGATTCATCATTCCTCTTTCCTGATTCATCATTCCTGATTCCTGATACATCATTCATCATTCCTGAGTCATCATTCATCATTCCTGATTCATCATTCCTGATTCCTGATTTATCATTCCTGATTCATCATTCCTGATTCCTGATTCATCATTCCTGATTCCTGATTCATCATTCCTCATTCCTGATTCATCATTCCTCATTCCTGATTCATCATTCCTGATTCATGATTCATCATTCCTGATTCCTGATTGATCATTCCTCATTCCTGATTCATCATTCCTCATTCCTGATTCATCATTCCTGATTCCTGATTCCTGATTCATCATTCCTGATTCATCATTCCTGATTCATCATTCCTCATTCCTGATTCATCATTCTTCATTCCTGATTAATCATTCCTCATTCCTGATTCATCATTCCTGATTCATGATTCACCATTCCTGATTCCTGATACATCATTCATCATTCCTGATTCATCATTCCTGATTCCTGATTCATCATTCCTGATTCATCATTCCTGATTCCTGATTCATCATTCCTGATTCCTGATTCATCAATCCTCATTCCTGATTCATCATTCCTGATTCCTGATTGATCATTCCTCATTCCTGATTGATCATTCCTCATTCCTGATTCATCATTCCTGATTCCTGATTCATCATTCCTGATTCCTGATTAATCACTCCTGATTCCTGATTCCTGATTCATCATTCCTGATTCATCATTCCTGATTCATCATTCCTGATTCATCATTCCTGATTCATCATTCCTGATTCATCATTCCTGATTCCTGATTCATCAATCCTCATTCCTGATTCATCATTCCTGATTCCTGATTGATCATTCCTCATTCCTGATTGATCATTCCTCATTCCTGATTCATCATTCCTGATTCCTGATTCATCATTCCTGATTCCTGATTCATCATTCCTGATTCCTGATTCATTATTCCTGATTCATCATTCCTGATTCCTGATTGATCATTCCTGATTCCTGATTGATCATTCATCATTCCTGATTCATCATTCTTGATTCCTGATTCATCATTCCTGATTCCTGATTAATTACTCCTGATTCCTGATTCCTGATTCATCATTCCTGATTCATCATTCCTGATTCATCATTCCTGATTCCTGATTCACCATTCCTGATTCCTGATTCATCATTCCTCTTTCCTGATTCATCATTCCTGATTCATGATACATCATTCATCATTCCTGATTCATCATTCATCATTCCTGATTCATTATTCCTGATTTCCGATTTATCATTCCTGTTTCATCATTCCTGATTCCTGATTCATCATTCGTCATTCCTGATTCATCATTCCTCATTCCTGATTCATCATTACTCATTCCTGATTGAACATTCCTGATTCATCATTCCTGATTCCTGATTGATCATTCCTGATTCCTGATTGATCATTCCTCATTCCTGATTCATCATTCCTGATTCCTGATTCATCATTCCTGATTCCTGATTCCTGATTCATCATTCCTGATTCATCATTCCTGATTCATCATTCTTCATTCCTGATTAATCATTCCTCATTCCTGATTCATCATTCCTGATTCATGATTCACCATTCCTGATTCCTGATACATCATTCATCATTCCTGATTCATCATTCCTGATTCCTGATTCATCATTCCTGATTCATCATTCCTGATTCCTGATTCATCATTCCTCATTCCTGATTCATGATTCCTCATTCCTGATTCATCAATCCTCATTCCTGATTCATGATTCCTGATTCCTGATTCCTGATTCCTGATTCATCATTCCTGATTCATCATTCATCATTCCTGATTCATCATTCCTCATTCCTGATTCATCATTCCTGAATCCTGATTCATTATTCCTGATTCATCATTCCTGATTCCTGATTCATTATTCCTGATTGCTGATTCATCATTCATCATTCCTGATTGATCATTCCTTATTCCTGATTGATCATTCCTGATTCCTGAGTCATCATTCATCATTCCTGATTCATCATTCTTGATTCCTGATTCATCATTTCTGATTCCTGATTCATCATTCCTGATTCATCATTCCTGATTCCTGATTCATCATTCCTGATTCCTGATTCCTGATTCATCATTCCTGATTCATCATTCCTGATTCATCATTCCTCATTCCTGATTCATCATTCTTCATTCCTGATTAATCATTCCTCATTCCTGATTCATCATTCCTGATTCATGATTCACCATTCCTGATTCCTGATACATCATTCATCATTCCTGATTCATCATTCCTGATTCCTGATTCATCATTCCTGATTCCTGATTCATCATTCCTCATTCCTGATTCATGATTCCTGATTCCTGATTCATCAATCCTCATTCCTGATTCATCATTCCTCATTCCTGATTCCCGATTCCTGATTCATCATTCCTGATTCATCATTCATCATTCCTGATTCATCATTCGTCATTCCTGATTCATCATTCCTGAATCCTGATTCATTATTCCTGATTCATCATTCCTGATTCCTGATTCATTATTCCTGATTCCAGTTTCATCATTCATCATTCCTGATTGATCATTCCTTATTCCTGATTGATCATTCCTGATTCCTGATTGATCATTCATCATTCCTGATTCATCATTCTTGATTCCTGATTCATCATTCCTGATTCCTGATTCATCATTCCTGATTCCTGATTCCTGATTCATCATTCCTGATTCATCATTCCTGATTCATCATTCCTCATTCCTGATTCATCATTCTTCATTCCTTATTAATCATTCCTCATTCCTGATTCATCATTCCTGATTCATGATTCACCATTCCTGATTCCTGATACATCATTCATCATTCCTGATTCATCATTCCTGATTCCTGATTCATCATTCCTGATTCATCATTCCTGATTCCTGATTCATCATTCCTCATTCCTGATTCATGATTCCTCATTCCTGATTCATCAATCCTCATTCCTGATTCATCATTCCTGATTCCTGATTCCTGATTCCTAATTCATCATTCCTGATTCATCATTCATCATTCCTGATTCATCATTCGTCATTCCTGATTCATCATTCCTGAATCCTGATTCATTATTCCTGATTCATCATTCCTGATTCCTGATTCATTATTCCTGATTCCTGATTCATCATTCATCATTCCTGATTGATCATTCCTTATTCCTCATTGATCATTCCTGATTCCTGATTCATCATTCATCATTCCTGATTCATCATTCTTGATTCCTGATTCATCATTCCTGATTCCTGATTCATCATTCCTGATTCCTGATTCATCATTCCTGATTCCTGATTCCTGATTCCTGATTCATCATTCCTGATTCATCATTCATCATTCCTGATTCATCATTCGTCATTCCTGATTCATCATTCCTGAATCCTGATTCATTATTCCTGATTCATCATTCCTGATTCCTGATTCAACATTCCTGATTCGTGATTCATCATTCATCATTCCTGATTGATCAATCCTTATTCCTGATTCATCATTCCTCATTCCTGATTCATTCATTCATCATTCCTGATTCCTGATTCATCATTGCTGATTCCTGATTCATCATTCCTGATTCCTGATTCATCATTCCTGATTCCTGATTCATCATTCCTGATTCCTCATTCCTCATTCATCATTCCTGATTCATCATTCCTGATTCATCATTCCTCATTCCTGATTCATTCAATGTGCCGTAAAATTCTCAAACGGAGAGATTCCATCTTTCCAGCCAATTCATAGATTCCTGACCGCGAGCTAATCTTAAAAACGTTCAATGTGCCGTAAAATTCTCAAACGGAGAGATTCCATCTTTCCAGCCAATTCATAGATTCCTGACCGCGAGCTAATCTTAAAAACGTTCAATGTGCCGTAAAATTCTCAAACGGAGAGATTCCATCTTTCCAGCCAATTCATAGATTCCTGACCGCGAGCTAATCTTCAAAACGTTCAATGTGCCGTAAAATTCTCAAACGGAGAGATTCCATCTTTCCAGCCAATTCATAGATTCCTGACCGCGAGCTAATCTTAAAAACGTTCAATGTGCCGTAAAATTCTCAAACGGAGAGATTCCATCTTTCCAGCCAATTCATAGATTCCTGACCGCGAGCTAATCTTCAAAACGTTCAATGTGCCGTAAAATTCTCAAACGGAGAGATTCCATCTTTCCAGCCAATTCATAGATTCCTGACCGCGAGCTAATCTTAAAAACGTTCAATGTGCCGTAAAATTCTCAAACGGAGAGATTCCATCTTTCCAGCCAATTCATAGATTCCTGACCGCGAGCTAATCTTAAAAACGTTCAATGTGCCGTAAAATTCTCAAACGGAGAGATTCCATCTTTCCAGCCAATTCATAGATTCCTGACCGCGAGCTAATCTTAAAAACGTTCAATGTGCCGTAAAATTCTCAAACGGAGAGATTCCATCTTTCCAGCCAATTCATAGATTCCTGACCGCGAGCTAATCTTCAAAACGTTCAATGTGCCGTAAAATTCTCAAACGGAGAGATTCCATCTTTCCAGCCAATTCATAGATTCCTGAC
>JAOWCC010000987.1:0-108330 GCA_030867875.1 Actinernus sp. WN-2022 | reverse complement strand
TTATTGAAGCCATGTTATTGAATTTCTAATGAAATTTCAACAGTAAAAAAAAAAGCCAATGGGATTAGACAATCCAACCGGTCATTCTAGAATCTGGAACTGATTTCCATTGTTCTCAAAGGAAACATTTGTTTAGCATTTATCAGGTTCCCTTCTGCGATCCTCTAGCTACAGAGCTCAGTTTAGATAATAAATCAAGAGTCACCCCAAAACTGAAAGCAATGTTGTTTATTTATTTATTTCTACGTCTATTTATCTATTTTACTCCTTGATAGGGCTTATAAATTGAAAAACGAAACAAAATCACGAAGAGAAAGTGTTTAATTTTGATTCTGTAAAAAAGTGAAACATTCTCGACGCGGGTACCCTGTGGTATACAAAAAAGGCAATTTGCTTTATTTTTCGGCTGTAAAACGTTGTTCCAAATATCTTTAACATGAATTCTATTATTTTTTAGGTGTTGAACATGAAAACTGTGAAAAAGAACGCATTTTCGTTAATTTTTACCGTTTATTTGATTCTACTCGACGCGGGTACCCTGTGGTAAAAGTTTGAAATGTTTATCGCTAAATTTCGGAATATTCCACCGAAGGGATTTTTTGTGATTTTTAGTATGTTACTAAGGTCACTTTAAAACTTCTTTTAGCAGTGAAATAAATTCTGTTGCAATTAGTTTGAACTCAAACCACAGATTGACTGGACTAAAAAAGATAAATATTTACATTGTACATTATCTCTCACTAAAATTCAGGTACAGTTCTGACAATCATATTTGCTAACCAATTGCTCAAGATCATTAATTTATTATCATTACTTTCTACATTTGAAAGCGACTTTTTTAATATTCTATCTTCATTTCTACGCACAAAAAAGTCCCCTCCCCTCTAGGCGCAGCGGATATTATTAATGTATTAGCTTGTTCTGACCGTATATCATACGGTCAGAACAAGCTAATACATTAATAATATCCGTTTGAAGGATGAAAATTAAACACGCACTAAGCGCGTTATAGAAACTTCTTTTGTGCGTAAATAGGGGAAGCAATTTTCATCAAGTATGTGTTCAGCTCGTGTTGACAAAAAGAATCCGAGCAGAAATAGCCTTTGAATCGAAAAACAACAACATTTGTCTTGATAAGAAAGGAATCTTTGTCTAGCAGGGCAGTAAGAAAGGATGAAACAGTTTGAAACCCAATTACAACACACACTGAGCGCGTGGGGAACTTGCTATGTGTGTAATATAGGAAACGAAATTCTTCACATAGGTTCACATAGAATCCGCAGTATTATCAAAGAAAATATTTGAGTTCAGTTGAAAGAATTGAATGAACGACATCCGTTTGCAAACTTGCACAGTCAAGTCATTTCGAAGACTTTAGTGAGGTTAATTTCAAGTTGGAATCACGAAATAATGCAAAGACTATTTCCAGTTCTTTTACACAAATTCTTTTGAGCCTTACATTCGAACTGTGGTTAAACCAATCCAACTTTTAAGCTTTACACGCACCTAATAGCTTTCTCGAAGTTCCGCCGTCGAAGCTGATTATAAAGACTAGCCACCTTTAACACTGCACATTATTGACAGGTGTCAATCTTTTATATATTGGCCAATAGCAGAATCGTTCCCAGCTTTGACGCAATCTATTTTGTTTTTCATTTGTTTCTCAGTTTAGCAAACTAATGGGAAATTGAGCTTTATAAGGTCTAAGACTTTGCTATATTTTCACATGCAAACTCACGGTCATGGCGAAGGAATTTGTCAATCGATCGGACTTTTGTCCCTTTCGAGTGGAGATCTACGACGGCGAGAAAGTACCAACAACTCTGCAATCCTCTCTCGAATCACTTTTAAACGACACGGAAGCAAGGAGCGTTCACCTCTCACGAGAGGCATACAAAGCTGAAATTCGCGAACTTTGCGGCCACAATAGCGGAGAAACTTTGACAGCTTTAGCTTACGAGAAAGAGAATGTACAGCCCGCTGGTATTGTAATCTTAGAAAAGCGCGGTTATGACTCTCAGCTTTTGGTACCCATCCCTGGACATGAAATTGCCGCAGAAATCAAGAATACTGCAAGAAAGTCATTGTGGGAGCTCAAGTATTGTGTCCGTAGAGCTGATCTGAAAGGCAAAGCTGTGGGAGATATCTGCATGGGGTGTGCTATCGAAGGCGTGATTCAGTCTCAGACAAGTAGACGCAGCCTACCAAGAAATACCAACATCTGGCTGAAGGTTGCTGGATCATTTAAGAATACAGCAGCAATTAGACTCTACCTAACATATAACTTTATTTTTGCAGGATTTTATCAAGATGAAAGAAGCGCCGGTCATGCTTCCTTAGTAATGGTTTTGCCGAACGTCAACGAAGCTGAGAAGGTGGAAAAGTCCTTTCGCAGCTTAAGAGCTAGGTTGCAAGCTCTTTATCTTTTGCCCAGTCTTTTAGAGGTTAGAAAGAAAACTATTCAAGATTTAAAACTGTTCTTACCTAAAATTCATTTTAATCAATGAATAAGCTATTTGCCAATTTGGACTCAAAAAGAAGCTGAAATTATTTAAAATAACTTTTTTTTTCAAACTTCGTCCAGTTATTACCCACAGCAGAAATATGCGAAATGTCAGCATGAGTAAACTGCGCCTTTAACTGCTAGTCTAACTGTTCATAGGCATAGCGAACAAATGAGTTTATGATGTAGTTATGTATACCAAACTTAACGCAGTACAATCCTTAAAAATACAGTACTGTAGCAAAATATTGCGAAATCTGTTTTGTTATATCCCTGAACGAGCGTAAAAATAGATACTTAAAATATTTGGATCCAGAAATTATAAACTTAAAATATTAGATACTTAAAATATTTGCATCCAGAAATTAATTTTTTTTAAATTCTTTATACTGTGATACGTGTTGCCAACTTTGCAGTGATAAATATGGAAGAAAATAAGGCGGTGGGGTCACCATTTTTTTGCAAAAAATACTTTTTTCGAGGAAGGACTGGGGCGAGTTTCGCAAAAGTCGTCTTAAATTAACTTATTTTTCACTGCCAACGTTAAATAACTGTTAAGATATGTAGGATTCGGTTATACACCCAAACACTGATATTTGTTCCCATGATTTAGGTTTCACCAACATGTGCATTGCAAAACAAGGGAATCACCTTAATTCCGCCTTTTGATGTTTTTCATTTGTGTGTATTTGCCAGACACCTGCATCAGCTGACCCCAGCAGGACTGCATCTGTCGAACCAGATCAACCATCGTTATCTGTCGACCACACCCCTGGCTCATCAGGAGATGGAACTTTACAGGTATGCATAACTATGATAACTGAAACAAATGGGGGAACTAACGGAATGTCTTCGATGTTGTACGGTAAGCTATAGAATAACCTCAGGTAGGGACTCCCTATTTGAAGTGACAGGGGTGATCAGCCTAGAAAGTCAAAATGATTTTGACCACTAAAAGATACGACCTTATAACTTCTGTTAAAATATTTGTGTTTAATCACAAGCACAGTAAAAATACATCTAACTATATCAATTTCAGAAACTAAAAGGTACGGACTTGTGTTACGTACATAATTAGCTTTTATCAAAGGACCCCCTAAATGGTATGGGAGTGACAGAAATGACCCCCAAAAGTGCAATGCCTAAAAGTTAAAAAAAACACTAATATTTTAAAAATGGGAATACCCTAAGGTAGTGGCGAGTAACAAATACCTTAGACTTCCTTGGGTAATCCCCCTTTCCACTCTATGCCAAAGATCCTATGCATAATCCCCTTCACCACCCCTCCCCGTCCTAGTAGATAGCCCATTCGCCTTGATAGTCCCCCCAACAAAATTCCAGATTTTATAACTTGCAAAAAAATAAAGCGTTTACTGACAAGTACAAGAACACGTATATGTAAATGTTTTGTTGACAAGTACACGCTACGTCTGCCATGGATTACGTTTTGTACTTTCTGCATGACTTTCATTTTTGTTTTCCAATGCAAATGGCAATCGCCACTACTGTAGTGTCTGTCTATTTCCTCATTTTTCCTTGCCATAAAAATAATGCCGGCCTTTTTTGATCTGACGAAGGGCTAGCGCTCGAAACGTCAGCTGCTACTCGCTCCCCACGCCGGTTATCATACCATAATCGACTTTTAGTTGATCATACCAGTGTTTATCTTCTCCGCCGACGCAGAACAACACTAGTTTTAACGGGAACTAGTCACCCATCATAAATAATACTCCCGCGCAAAATACTCGCGCAGCTCTAATAACGACCCCTCTCCTACTAGGATGACCAAGGATCATTAAACGATTCTAATGACCAGGCAGGAACAGACCAAACACACAGAGCACGGAAGCGTAGAAGACGACGTGGCGTCGCTGTCGCTGCCTCACCAAGGCCTGCAGTTGCTGGAGTGCGTCGCTTAATAAATGGCCTGAAATTTCGAAACTACTTGGAGCAACTTCGCTACTCAGCTACTATCATTGAAGCTCAGAAAGACATCTCTGCAGAAGATATGATTCAAAGAAGTCAATTAATGCTTGAAAACATCAACAACTGCGAACAGAGTCACGCCCTATTGCAGAATTTGGAAATCGCCCGCCAACTGGAGTACATTAGCAGAGAAAGGGATGAACATGTTTTGAACACGGCATCTTCGTTGGATAGACAAGGTGATAAGATCTCTTACCGATTCCCTTGAAATGAACCAATTTTCTATATCCGCGTTTTTTAGTTTTGAGCGCCACAAGGGAGGCTTATTTAAGCACGACCAACTTTTACAAGAAGTTAAGGGCATTTTAACAGATAGGCTGTATTGGATCTATATCCAAAATAATGTGCCAAATAGCATCCACAAGGTATTGCAGAGTATCCGCCTTCCGTTTAAATGGAACGTGTCAGTTCTGATAACTGGTCCAGTCAGTTCCTAGAACTGAAGCGTTCCATTTATGAAATGGCCAGTCAGACCAGTCAGTTCGTGTAAATGGAAAGCACCCTAAGTAGATGATCTGGTAGTTATTAAGACTACGAGCTAACGCCTTTTTTTTTACCAAGGTCAACTTCCATTCAGCCTTGCTTACGCGCGTGAAGTGTTAAAGGCGGCTTGGGCGATTTACAGATATCCTGTATTACGGCAAGTCAAGCTTACTTGGACAAATGCTGTGAGGGCTTTACCAGAGATAGCTGAATTTCTAGACGAAGAGGTAAGGCTTTTGTTGACACTGTCTGTTGCAAATGTGTATCAACATGTTTCTGCAATTACGCAAACGTAGTGTTTCAGAAAACGCTTTACAGTTACGAAATAGAAAACACTTTCGTTGTTTACATAGCGTTATGTAAACACAGACAGTTCTCAACTTCTTTTATAACAATGGAAGTTTTTTGTTTTAAAGAAAATCTAAACGCAAACAAATCTCTGGCCGTGACCACCCTCAGTGAATATAACCATTATTATTATTATTATATATTTCTATTTCTGTTTGGTTGTTGTATTTCGCTTCTTTGACGTCAACCGAGTCCGAGTTTAAATATCCTTATGCAAACATCCGAGTGTGCGTAATACAGGCTCTTCTTAATATTTATGCTAATTTACGCGAAAGCGAGGACGAAGAGAGGATAAATCGGATCCAAATTATAATAATCCATGACCAATTACAAAGTGAGTAAAAAACGCTTTAATGACATAAAAGCAAACCACAACTTCGCGTTCAATGTTCACTTTTAACGTCTTGCAAGCAGCTTGCACGAAAGTATTTAAAGCCCACGCATAACTTCTTTTCTCCACTACTACTATCAGATTTTCTCACGAGTTCTTCTGTAAAAATAAAAGTGAAATATGGATGAAAGATCGAAGTCTCGAGATATCTCTTTGACCGAGGAAGCCGCCAGCCTGGAATTTGATCCGTGCTCTCACTTCGCCCGAATTAGCATAAATATTAAGATGAGCCTATTAAAGTGCCTATAACCCCAAAAATTTATTTTTTTGAATTGAAACTTTAAACCATTATTCAGAACTTAAGGCAAATATAGGAGGCTAAAACTCAACAGTATTTTTTTTACGGCGTTTCAAAGTTGAGAACCAGAACATGTGGCCGTCAGTTTTCAATTCCCTTTGGGAGCCTGGAGACCAGTGGCCTGTGACGTGTATGTAGTCAGGCGTTCGTTCAATCCCATACAAACGTCTCTTATTTCTGCGACTCTTGCAAGCTCACCACATGATAAATATCCAATGAAATATCACCAAACTTGGTAAATTTACTAATTTCGTTGTGCTCTTTCTTGTGATGGAGTTTATTTCCTATTGATTAGACTATAATAGGACGTTTTTCCTTTTTGAATTCTTTTTCTTATTCAGATTTTCCAACTCCTTTGAGAATACCAAGACAATAGTCTAAATTAAAGGAACAAAAGAAACCGTGCAAAGGATTCTGGTAGTTGTAGTAAAATGCGCCCGATTGACGTCATAATTCCAGGCCCTCACCAAGACTCGCGCTGACTTCCAACTGGAAACAGGAAGCCCAAAACGGATGTTTTCGCTAACTTTGACACCAGTAAAATCGTCGAAGTTTAGTTTTTTCACTTTTATTTTTTCGAATTCTTTGTCAGGGCGCTATACAGAATAGACGTCAAAAATATTTTTTTGGGGGTTATTGGCACTTTAAGTCTTTATAACAATATTAATGTGCAATGTATCTGACTATACCCAAAGGTGAAACTCAACAAAGCACTACCGGATACTATTCGCATGGCACAGGATGAACAATACCAATTTTCCTTGAGGTTATCAATTCAGTTCCCAGAAGCATGTTTAGGAGACGGTGATGGTTTGCCTGGCACTAGGGTTAACAGGAACCATGGATTTTACCAAGACGACAATGCAATTGACGATATCCATACCGTGCAGTTACTTTGGAAACCATACGTGAAATACTTTGGCGAGTATGACAGTCAGGTACTTGCAGGTAGATCGCTTCTAAGAAGTAGACTTGTCGGCTTTGATACGCAAGAGGCTCCTAGACCACCTGGTAGGAGAGATGCGAAAGTCCCTCAGCCTTTTTGGAGAGAAGGAAAAGAAACCCTGGAAAGAGAACTGGAAAGGCTCAGAGGTGACATACCAATTCCATCTGCTAACATCTTGGTCGACTGCTATGGAGTAGATGTGTTTGGACGACTCCTAGTAGACATCCGGGGAATAAACAGAAGTAACAATGAAGCTAATCCAACAACGGAAAGATTTGACTTAGCTAAGAGAGTTCTCTTAAGTGGATACGCATATCCAACAACCCAGTACTTTACGAATGATACACTATTGAATGCTTTTCAGGAATCGGTGAGAGAGAAACGTGGCTGTTTTAAGGGCGATAGACCAACTGCGCATCCAATTATATGCAGGAGAGACCGACATCAGTTGGAGATTTCCACTTCAAGGGCCCGTCGTCATATGTACTCTGAGTAACTGGTAATGGGTAGTTGATATTTTTGGTGTTCACTGGACGCTAAGAGTTCCAACAGGTGTGATGTGAACTGAGTAGCGTCACATCTGGAAGAGAGCTGGGAGTCCTCGGTGCATCAAATAACAAAACCCATATCTGGAAAGAGGAGTAGAAGCTAGATCAATCAGAAACAGCCAGACCAAACAAAAAGGATAAGAATAATAACAAAAATGGCAACAATACAATAATAACAACAATAATAATAATTTAGTAAGAGTTAAGGTATTGTTAGCTAATAATAGGATTAATTAAAGTATGAATTCTAATATACACTCATTTCAATAATTTAAAAGTTAGTCACCCGAAAAGCTAGGTAAAAGCATCACGGGAAGTATTACAACTACGTACGTTTGAGAACTGTTTTATTTAAATCAGTTTTTAGACAAGCATGGATTGCAGACTAACTGATTCTGATGCTATGTCTGTCTGTCCAATGATAAAATGGTACTTTTAGAATAATTATAAGCCTCAAAGAGATTTGTAGTTGAATTTGTATTTGAGTAAATTTGAATTTGTTTTGACCATTTCACTCAATTTATTAGTACTAATTAGAGGCGCTAAGGCCTGATTGTTATCATGTACAATTACTATCTAGAACTACTTATCAGTTGTATGGTTTTTGCAAGCTAAAGCTTTGAGTTCATTTTAAAAACAGCGCAGCTGCTAGACAGTATCGGATTTGCAAAACTATTAACAATAACTGCATGCGAAGAAAATTAAATACCACACGCCGCTTCAAATATACTCATGATCCTCGTTGGTCACAACTTTGATGCTGCACCTTTTCAGGTGACTAACTTTTTTGGCATTAGTGTATGTCATCTGAGTGCAGTGATCAGCTATTTCATTCAGTCAATCCATTCCACTTAATTGAAGGGCCGGTTTCCTAATTTTTGATGGTACGTACAGCTAAATACATCGAGTACTTGCCATAATCAGGCCTGTTTCTAAGTTTTCTTTAAATTTGCAATAAATTTGACGATAATTAATTTCTCCTAAGCTTGGCGGTATATGCCTTACAGCTGGATGAACAGCAGTAATTACTGACTTTCACCGGATTACCATTCACATAATTATATGAATTAAGTCTCAGGGCCATTTAAATGAAGCAAAATAATTTTGGATCTTGCCTGGTTGGTACACATCAGAGCTCTTAAATACATGGATGGCTATTTTAAAATTCCTAACTTATAATTAGGAGCATAGAGTTAAGGCATCGGCCTTTTTGTAGGAAACAGTCACGTGGTGATATATCACTTCTATAACCAATGAATTGCGCTCATGCCCCCATGGGAAAGACTTTCCTGGGTGGCAAACAAACTTCTAAATGCTGTTGTAGAAAGATGGACAATCGATTGCTAATTAACACTTATATCGATCTCGTACAAGCGCCTTTAAATTAAAAAAAAGTCAGAAACTTTGCCAACCAGTACAACCACGTGATTGCATTCCTGCAAAAGGCCCATTGTTAGCTAATAATAGCATTAAGTATTAATGGTAATCATGATTTAATTATGTCATTTGAGTGCAGTGACGATGCATGACAGCTATTTGAACGAGACAATTCATTCAGATTGAAAGGCCGGTTTCTCCATTTTTGATAGTACAGCTGGTGTATAGGTTTGTCCTTGCCATAATAATCAGGCCTGTTTCGGAAATTTCTTTAAATTTGCAATAAATTGGATGATAATTATTTTTTCCAAAGCTTGGCGGTATATGCTTAACAGATGGATGAACAACAGATTATAATTCACATAATTATATGAAGTTTCAGAGACATAATGCAGCAATACAATTGTGGATGGGGCTCGTGAGTTAATTATTGGAGCTTGCCTGGTTGGTGCACATCAGAGCTTACTTAATTAACCCTACCATGTAGATTGGATGCCTGTATAGTTCTATTTCTAAAATTCATTAATAATTCATAAAGGGTACTAGCCAATCATATGTGCTAAATGACACCACATGATGGCCTCTTTTAATATACCCCAGTATAGACACTGATCAATAAAACATCATTTCAGTGATATAGACATGATGTTTTATCAATCACATTTATATCAAATTTTATTAATCAGGTTTCTATCAAATTTGACATAAACCTGATTACTAAAACTTCATGTCTATGTCACTGATATAACGACTCTGATGTTTTATTATCAATCAGTGCTTGCTCCCAAACTGACAGTCCTAATATAAGTGCAATGTCTCGGGAAGGTCCAATGCAAAGGCTCCCGACATCACGGTGTTATATATATGCCAATGTGACCGAACTATCAATGTAGGACCCATTGTTTTGTTCCGTACTCTAACCGAGTATGTCAGTGATGCACGACATAGCTATAAACAAGAAATTAAATCAAAATTTATCAAAAAAAAAATTCTCTCTTAAGCTCAGGACCACACTTACACGATTATTGGGTAAATCGACGGTCGGGAGGTCGTAATGCGGTTGGATGATCGTACGTAAGGTCGTTGGATCAGTCGGTTGGCTTGCAATCATCCGAGCAGATTCTCCTGCAGGCCCGGGGGGGGGGGGGGACTCCCATATAAAAGGGGTAGGGATGCTCGTCGGACATTTTCGATTTGACCCCTAAGAGGTACTAAAATGGGCGTGGCTCAAGCTTATTTTGACCCCTAAAAGATAATAGAAATGTAAATTTATAACAGCTTTTTTGTTCAATTGACACCCGACCCCAAAAAGGTACCGCTTTACATAGAAATGTCTGTGTTTGATGGTGGATACCCTAAGTGGTACCAAACTCCTGATTTTGACCCCTAAAAGGTACGACGAGCATCCATGTACCCCTCACATAAGGGAGTCCCCCCCCCGGGCCTGCAGGGGCCATTAACTTATCAGATTATTGGGTAAATCGGACGGTCGTAATGCGGTATATATTCATTACGACGTCTAGCTATTCGTTTATCACTTACGTACGTACGTAATAGTTCATTAGTTACTTTTCTTCTATATATTTTAATATTAATAATACGATACATGTAGGTATATATAAGGATTGAATCATTTAAATTTAGTTCTCTCGCTTGTTGGACAGCCACAAGTACGCCAACTTAGTTGTCGTTTATATTTATATATCGATTTTCCATGGCCTATTATTGTTACTTTGCAATTTTAGATTTACTGTATTTGATTTAAGTATGTGTAAAGCCTCTTATTTGCTTTGCGATCGGATTATTATATTTTGATTTGATTTTCCCATTTCCCTGTAAATTGTATATGGTATTGGTTGTATACACATTCTTTCAGAATGTAAAATCTTACGGATTTGGAATGTTTAATGGCTTCCTTCAAGCCATGTTATATACTTTAGAAATTGTTATTAATATAATTGTTATATTTGTTAAGTATTATTTATTTACTATTTACCGTAGTTAATTAAAAAAAACGTTTGCTATATACTGTCCACCAGGCATTCGGCACTGTCACACACCACAAGTTGTCATGTTATTATTATCTTCGCGTCAAGCGTATATGGCGTAGTATGGGAAGGAATTTGATTTACCAAAACGTTGACTGTACTGCAGTTGTATGCAAGCTGGGACCAGCACTGAATCAATTTGAAATGTTGCTGTCGGGTTAAAGCTTAATGACATAATATATTATGGCCTTATAGCTCTAAGACAGGGCTAATGCATGCATATGGCTCTAATTCATGGCAGACGTCCTGATTGGATGTGGCCCTAATGGCATGTACATAAATTAAGCAGTGTCCCAGAAATAATGATTCATGAGACCACCTTTTGAAAAATCATGTTAGATATTCAACACAAATGAGTATATTTTATATACCGCATATTACCTGGCCCATACATTAATTGTTTGTACCTGCTATAGATGTCCAGTCCTCGATTGGCAGATTTCCAAGCATTAATTATTCAACACAAATGAGTATATTTTATATACCGCATATTACCTGGCCCATACATTAATTGTTTGTACCTGCTATAGATGTCCAGTCCTCGATTGGCAGATTTCCAAGCATTATCTAACTTGATTTTCCAAAAGGTGGTCACCATCACACTGGATTTATCAGACATTTTAGACTAGCTCCCAGGCTCCTGGAAAACAGTAAAAATGCTGGTTAAGGACCGTAGGTGCCTACGCCCATGTTCTGCGCTTGGTGCACAAACGGTCCATCCGATCCTGTATGTATATCCCCCCCTCCTGGATATTATTGGGGTTATTAAGCTTAATGACAT
Source organism: Actinernus sp. WN-2022 (assembly GCA_030867875.1). Taxonomy (NCBI): domain Eukaryota; kingdom Metazoa; phylum Cnidaria; class Anthozoa; order Actiniaria; family Actinernidae; genus Actinernus; species Actinernus sp. WN-2022. Next base: position 96,621 of record JAOWCC010000987.1, on the reverse strand, counting down.
ACTATATTATGGCCTAGGTCTTACAGAAGACAGGGCTAATGCATGCATATGGCTCTAATTAATGGCAGACGTCCTAATTGCATGTACATAAATTAAGCAGTGTCCCAGAAATAATTATTAATGAGACCACCTTTTGAAAAATCATGTTAGATATTGAATACAAATGAGTATATTTTATATACCGCATATTACCTGGCCCATACATTAATTGTTTGTACCTGCTACAGATGTCCAGTCCTCGATTGGCAGATTTCCAAGCATTATCTAACTTGATTTTCCAAAAGGTGGTCACCATCACACTGGATTGATCAGACATTTCAGACTAGCTCCCAGGCTCCTGGAAATCAGTAAAAATGCTGGTTAAGGAGCGTAGGTGACACCGCCCATACCCTGGGCTTGGTGCACAACCCGTCCACCCGATCCTGTATATATATATTTCCCCCACCCTTCCTGGATATATATTGGCGTTAAAGCTTAATGACATAATAATTATATTATGGCCTTATAGCTCTAAGACAGGGCTAATGCATGCATATGGCTCTAATTCATGGCAGACGTCCTGATTGGATGTGGCCCTAATGGCATGTACATAAATTAAGCAGTGTCCCAGAAATAATGATTCATGAGACCACCTTTTGAAAAATCATGTTAGATATTCAACACAAATGAGTATATTTTATATACCGCATATTACCTGGCCCATACATTAATTGTTTGTACCTGCTATAGATGTCCAGTCCTCGATTGGCAGATTTCCAAGCATTATCTAACTTGATTTTCCAAAAGGTGGTCACCATCACACTGGATTTATCAGACATTTTAGACTAGCTCCCAGGCTCCTGGAAAACAGTAAAAATGCTGGTTAAGGACCGTAGGTGCCTACGCCCATGTTCTGCGCTTGGTGCACAAACGGTCCATCCGATCCTGTATGTATATCCCCCCCTCCTGGATATTATTGGGGTTATTAAGCTTAATGACATACTATATTATGGCCTAGGTCTTACAGAAGACAGGGCTAATGCATGCATATGGCTCTAATTAATGGCAGACGTCCTAATTGCATGTACATAAATTAAGCAGTGTCCCAGAAATAATTATTAATGAGACCACCTTTTGAAAAATCATGTTAGATATTGAATACAAATGAGTATATTTTATATACCGCATATTACCTGGCCCATACATTAATTGTTTGTACCTGCTACAGATGTCCAGTCCTCGATTGGCAGATTTCCAAGCATTATCTAACTTGATTTTCCAAAAGGTGGTCACCATCACACTGGATTGATCAGACATTTCAGACTAGCTCCCAGGCTCCTGGAAATCAGTAAAAATGCTGGTTAAGGAGCGTAGGTGACACCGCCCATACCCTGGGCTTGGTGCACAACCCGTCCACCCGATCCTGTATATATATATTTCCCCCACCCTTCCTGGATATATATTGGCGTTAAAGCTTAATGACATAATAATTATATTATGGCCTTATAGCTCTAAGACAGGGCTAATGCATGCATATGGCTCTAATTCATGGCAGACGTCCTGATTGGATGTGGCCCTAATGGCATGTACATAAATTAAGCAGTGTCCCAGAAATAATGATTCATGAGACCACCTTTTGAAAAATCATGTTAGATATTCAACACAAATGAGTATATTTTATATACCGCATATTACCTGGCCCATACATTAATTGTTTGTACCTGCTATAGATGTCCAGTCCTCGATTGGCAGATTTCCAAGCATTATCTAACTTGATTTTCCAAAAGGTGGTCACCATCACACTGGATTTATCAGACATTTTAGACTAGCTCCCAGGCTCCTGGAAAACAGTAAAAATGCTGGTTAAGGACCGTAGGTGCCTACGCCCATGTTCTGCGCTTGGTGCACAAACGGTCCATCCGATCCTGTATGTATATCCCCCCCTCCTGGATATTATTGGGGTTATTAAGCTTAATGACATACTATATTATGGCCTAGGTCTTACAGAAGACAGGGCTAATGCATGCATATGGCTCTAATTAATGGCAGACGTCCTAATTGCATGTACATAAATTAAGCAGTGTCCCAGAAATAATTATTAATGAGACCACCTTTTGAAAAATCATGTTAGATATTGAATACAAATGAGTATATTTTATATACCGCATATTACCTGGCCCATACATTAATTGTTTGTACCTGCTACAGATGTCCAGTCCTCGATTGGCAGATTTCCAAGCATTATCTAACTTGATTTTCCAAAAGGTGGTCACCATCACACTGGATTGATCAGACATTTCAGACTAGCTCCCAGGCTCCTGGAAATCAGTAAAAATGCTGGTTAAGGAGCGTAGGTGACACCGCCCATACCCTGGGCTTGGTGCACAACCCGTCCACCCGATCCTGTATATATATATTTCCCCCACCCTTCCTGGATATATATTGGCGTTAAAGCTTAATGACATAATAATTATATTATGGCCTTATAGCTCTAAGACAGGGCTAATGCATGCATATGGCTCTAATTCATGGCAGACGTCCTGATTGGATGTGGCCCTAATGGCATGTACATAAATTAAGCAGTGTCCCAGAAATAATGATTCATGAGACCACCTTTTGAAAAATCATGTTAGATATTCAACACAAATGAGTATATTTTATATACCGCATATTACCTGGCCCATACATTAATTGTTTGTACCTGCTATAGATGTCCAGTCCTCGATTGGCAGATTTCCAAGCATTATCTAACTTGATTTTCCAAAAGGTGGTCACCATCACACTGGATTTATCAGACATTTTAGACTAGCTCCCAGGCTCCTGGAAAACAGTAAAAATGCTGGTTAAGGACCGTAGGTGCCTACGCCCATGTTCTGCGCTTGGTGCACAAACGGTCCATCCGATCCTGTATGTATATCCCCCCCTCCTGGATATTATTGGGGTTATTAAGCTTAATGACATACTATATTATGGCCTAGGTCTTACAGAAGACAGGGCTAATGCATGCATATGGCTCTAATTAATGGCAGACGTCCTAATTGCATGTACATAAATTAAGCAGTGTCCCAGAAATAATTATTAATGAGACCACCTTTTGAAAAATCATGTTAGATATTGAATACAAATGAGTATATTTTATATACCGCATATTACCTGGCCCATACATTAATTGTTTGTACCTGCTACAGATGTCCAGTCCTCGATTGGCAGATTTCCAAGCATTATCTAACTTGATTTTCCAAAAGGTGGTCACCATCACACTGGATTGATCAGACATTTCAGACTAGCTCCCAGGCTCCTGGAAATCAGTAAAAATGCTGGTTAAGGAGCGTAGGTGACACCGCCCATACCCTGGGCTTGGTGCACAACCCGTCCACCCGATCCTGTATATATATATTTCCCCCACCCTTCCTGGATATATATTGGCGTTAAAGCTTAATGACATAATAATTATATTATGGCCTTATAGCTCTAAGACAGGGCTAATGCATGCATATGGCTCTAATTCATGGCAGACGTCCTGATTGGATGTGGCCCTAATGGCATGTACATAAATTAAGCAGTGTCCCAGAAATAATGATTCATGAGACCACCTTTTGAAAAATCATGTTAGATATTCAACACAAATGAGTATATTTTATATACCGCATATTACCTGGCCCATACATTAATTGTTTGTACCTGCTATAGATGTCCAGTCCTCGATTGGCAGATTTCCAAGCATTATCTAACTTGATTTTCCAAAAGGTGGTCACCATCACACTGGATTTATCAGACATTTTAGACTAGCTCCCAGGCTCCTGGAAAACAGTAAAAATGCTGGTTAAGGACCGTAGGTGCCTACGCCCATGTTCTGCGCTTGGTGCACAAACGGTCCATCCGATCCTGTATGTATATCCCCCCCTCCTGGATATTATTGGGGTTATTAAGCTTAATGACATACTATATTATGGCCTAGGTCTTACAGAAGACAGGGCTAATGCATGCATATGGCTCTAATTAATGGCAGACGTCCTAATTGCATGTACATAAATTAAGCAGTGTCCCAGAAATAATTATTAATGAGACCACCTTTTGAAAAATCATGTTAGATATTGAATACAAATGAGTATATTTTATATACCGCATATTACCTGGCCCATACATTAATTGTTTGTACCTGCTACAGATGTCCAGTCCTCGATTGGCAGATTTCCAAGCATTATCTAACTTGATTTTCCAAAAGGTGGTCACCATCACACTGGATTGATCAGACATTTCAGACTAGCTCCCAGGCTCCTGGAAATCAGTAAAAATGCTGGTTAAGGAGCGTAGGTGACACCGCCCATACCCTGGGCTTGGTGCACAACCCGTCCACCCGATCCTGTATATATATATTTCCCCCACCCTTCCTGGATATATATTGGCGTTAAAGCTTAATGACATAATAATTATATTATGGCCTTATAGCTCTAAGACAGGGCTAATGCATGCATATGGCTCTAATTCATGGCAGACGTCCTGATTGGATGTGGCCCTAATGGCATGTACATAAATTAAGCAGTGTCCCAGAAATAATGATTCATGAGACCACCTTTTGAAAAATCATGTTAGATATTCAACACAAATGAGTATATTTTATATACCGCATATTACCTGGCCCATACATTAATTGTTTGTACCTGCTATAGATGTCCAGTCCTCGATTGGCAGATTTCCAAGCATTATCTAACTTGATTTTCCAAAAGGTGGTCACCATCACACTGGATTTATCAGACATTTTAGACTAGCTCCCAGGCTCCTGGAAAACAGTAAAAATGCTGGTTAAGGACCGTAGGTGCCTACGCCCATGTTCTGCGCTTGGTGCACAAACGGTCCATCCGATCCTGTATGTATATCCCCCCCTCCTGGATATTATTGGGGTTATTAAGCTTAATGACATACTATATTATGGCCTAGGTCTTACAGAAGACAGGGCTAATGCATGCATATGGCTCTAATTAATGGCAGACGTCCTAATTGCATGTACATAAATTAAGCAGTGTCCCAGAAATAATTATTAATGAGACCACCTTTTGAAAAATCATGTTAGATATTGAATACAAATGAGTATATTTTATATACCGCATATTACCTGGCCCATACATTAATTGTTTGTACCTGCTACAGATGTCCAGTCCTCGATTGGCAGATTTCCAAGCATTATCTAACTTGATTTTCCAAAAGGTGGTCACCATCACACTGGATTGATCAGACATTTCAGACTAGCTCCCAGGCTCCTGGAAATCAGTAAAAATGCTGGTTAAGGAGCGTAGGTGACACCGCCCATACCCTGGGCTTGGTGCACAACCCGTCCACCCGATCCTGTATATATATATTTCCCCCACCCTTCCTGGATATATATTGGCGTTAAAGCTTAATGACATAATAATTATATTATGGCCTTATAGCTCTAAGACAGGGCTAATGCATGCATATGGCTCTAATTCATGGCAGACGTCCTGATTGGATGTGGCCCTAATGGCATGTACATAAATTAAGCAGTGTCCCAGAAATAATGATTCATGAGACCACCTTTTGAAAAATCATGTTAGATATTCAACACAAATGAGTATATTTTATATACCGCATATTACCTGGCCCATACATTAATTGTTTGTACCTGCTATAGATGTCCAGTCCTCGATTGGCAGATTTCCAAGCATTATCTAACTTGATTTTCCAAAAGGTGGTCACCATCACACTGGATTTATCAGACATTTTAGACTAGCTCCCAGGCTCCTGGAAAACAGTAAAAATGCTGGTTAAGGACCGTAGGTGCCTACGCCCATGTTCTGCGCTTGGTGCACAAACGGTCCATCCGATCCTGTATGTATATCCCCCCCTCCTGGATATTATTGGGGTTATTAAGCTTAATGACATACTATATTATGGCCTAGGTCTTACAGAAGACAGGGCTAATGCATGCATATGGCTCTAATTAATGGCAGACGTCCTAATTGCATGTACATAAATTAAGCAGTGTCCCAGAAATAATTATTAATGAGACCACCTTTTGAAAAATCATGTTAGATATTGAATACAAATGAGTATATTTTATATACCGCATATTACCTGGCCCATACATTAATTGTTTGTACCTGCTACAGATGTCCAGTCCTCGATTGGCAGATTTCCAAGCATTATCTAACTTGATTTTCCAAAAGGTGGTCACCATCACACTGGATTGATCAGACATTTCAGACTAGCTCCCAGGCTCCTGGAAATCAGTAAAAATGCTGGTTAAGGAGCGTAGGTGACACCGCCCATACCCTGGGCTTGGTGCACAACCCGTCCACCCGATCCTGTATATATATATTTCCCCCACCCTTCCTGGATATATATTGGCGTTAAAGCTTAATGACATAATAATTATATTATGGCCTTATAGCTCTAAGACAGGGCTAATGCATGCATATGGCTCTAATTCATGGCAGACGTCCTGATTGGATGTGGCCCTAATGGCATGTACATAAATTAAGCAGTGTCCCAGAAATAATGATTCATGAGACCACCTTTTGAAAAATCATGTTAGATATTCAACACAAATGAGTATATTTTATATACCGCATATTACCTGGCCCATACATTAATTGTTTGTACCTGCTATAGATGTCCAGTCCTCGATTGGCAGATTTCCAAGCATTATCTAACTTGATTTTCCAAAAGGTGGTCACCATCACACTGGATTTATCAGACATTTTAGACTAGCTCCCAGGCTCCTGGAAAACAGTAAAAATGCTGGTTAAGGACCGTAGGTGCCTACGCCCATGTTCTGCGCTTGGTGCACAAACGGTCCATCCGATCCTGTATGTATATCCCCCCCTCCTGGATATTATTGGGGTTATTAAGCTTAATGACATACTATATTATGGCCTAGGTCTTACAGAAGACAGGGCTAATGCATGCATATGGCTCTAATTAATGGCAGACGTCCTAATTGCATGTACATAAATTAAGCAGTGTCCCAGAAATAATTATTAATGAGACCACCTTTTGAAAAATCATGTTAGATATTGAATACAAATGAGTATATTTTATATACCGCATATTACCTGGCCCATACATTAATTGTTTGTACCTGCTACAGATGTCCAGTCCTCGATTGGCAGATTTCCAAGCATTATCTAACTTGATTTTCCAAAAGGTGGTCACCATCACACTGGATTGATCAGACATTTCAGACTAGCTCCCAGGCTCCTGGAAATCAGTAAAAATGCTGGTTAAGGAGCGTAGGTGACACCGCCCATACCCTGGGCTTGGTGCACAACCCGTCCACCCGATCCTGTATATATATATTTCCCCCACCCTTCCTGGATATATATTGGCGTTAAAGCTTAATGACATAATAATTATATTATGGCCTTATAGCTCTAAGACAGGGCTAATGCATGCATATGGCTCTAATTCATGGCAGACGTCCTGATTGGATGTGGCCCTAATGGCATGTACATAAATTAAGCAGTGTCCCAGAAATAATGATTCATGAGACCACCTTTTGAAAAATCATGTTAGATATTCAACACAAATGAGTATATTTTATATACCGCATATTACCTGGCCCATACATTAATTGTTTGTACCTGCTATAGATGTCCAGTCCTCGATTGGCAGATTTCCAAGCATTATCTAACTTGATTTTCCAAAAGGTGGTCACCATCACACTGGATTTATCAGACATTTTAGACTAGCTCCCAGGCTCCTGGAAAACAGTAAAAATGCTGGTTAAGGACCGTAGGTGCCTACGCCCATGTTCTGCGCTTGGTGCACAAACGGTCCATCCGATCCTGTATGTATATCCCCCCCTCCTGGATATTATTGGGGTTATTAAGCTTAATGACATACTATATTATGGCCTAGGTCTTACAGAAGACAGGGCTAATGCATGCATATGGCTCTAATTAATGGCAGACGTCCTAATTGCATGTACATAAATTAAGCAGTGTCCCAGAAATAATTATTAATGAGACCACCTTTTGAAAAATCATGTTAGATATTGAATACAAATGAGTATATTTTATATACCGCATATTACCTGGCCCATACATTAATTGTTTGTACCTGCTACAGATGTCCAGTCCTCGATTGGCAGATTTCCAAGCATTATCTAACTTGATTTTCCAAAAGGTGGTCACTGCAACTATCACACTCAAGCTTAATGACATAATATATTATGGCCTTATAGCTCTAAGACAGGGCTAATGCATGCATATGGCTCTAATTCATGGCAGACGTCCTGATTGGATGTGGCCCTAATGGCATGTACATAAATTAAGCAGTGTCCCAGAAATAATGATTCATGAGACCACCTTTTGAAAAATCATGTTAGATATTCAACACAAATGAGTATATTTTATATACCGCATATTACCTGGCCCATACATTAATTGTTTGTACCTGCTACAGATGTCCAGTCCTCGATTGGCAGATTTCCAAGCATTAATTATTGAACACAAATGAGTATATTTTATATACCGCATATTACCTGGCCCATACATTAATTGTTTGTACCTGCTACAGATGTCCAGTCCTCGATTGGCAGATTTCCAAGCATTAATTATTGAACACAAATGAGTATATACCGCATATTAGCTGGCCTGTACATTGTTTGTACCTGATACAGATGTCCAGTCCTCGATTGGCAGATTTCAAAGCATTAATTAATGCTTTGAAATCTGCCAATCGAGGACTGGACATTTGTATCAGGTACAAACAATGTACTCATTTGTGATTGGATCATGCATTAAGGGTTGATCAAAATATTCTCATTGAAAGCTACCATTTCAGTGCCACAGCATGCTGTGTCATACGTCAGAGCTGTAACATCACCCCCAGGGTTGTCAGTAGAAATTGAGACAAGAGCTAGGCTACACAGTGTTTCACAGGTGGTTACAAGATTGAGAGAGAATTAGGTTAAAATGTGATAAATGAAGGTAAATTTGGGGAAAATGGACTGCTATTTTTAACTGACTGCTGGATGAATTCGCTGTTTGCCTTCTTCTACTGACATTTTAGTCACAACCAGTGACCACTTACACAAAATCTGCTCTATTACATCAGTTGTTTACAGTACATACCGAGGGGACTCTGCACAACTTGCTCACAGCCAAGTTGGTACACAATTTGTCTGAGTGATATCTCTCTGGCTCTTCAATACACGTTTTTATCCTTGGCCCTGTTCAGGAGATCGATGAGGAAAACACCGTATCATGAAATTCCATGTCTACAGACTACAGTGTATAAATTAAGCGATACATCAAACATTTTGATTCAATACTCTACTCTGCTTGGGCTAGCTCTGGTAAAAGCACTATGAAGTATAAAAAAGTGCTTGATAATAATAATAATTAAAAATTGAAAATAACATATGTCATTATAATTATTATTATTACTTCTTTCCTATCATTCCCTTGAGTCCCTAAACACACAGCAAAACTTTGTGATGATGGATCCATGCAGGCCTATATATACACATCCACACTATATTCTTATTTGTGCAATCTGCACAATTATGTACACTAAGCAATTATTGGATGCGGTTGAGCATAATCATAGTGAAAATTATCAAGACGGAGGTCTGCGTTAATTCACAGACCGAGGTCTTGATACTGTTTTCTCTATCATGTCAAAACCGAATTCAATAATAATATTGTTTTATTATACATTTTTTATAACTAGCTCAAGTTTTAGCAAAACAAAAAGCTATCGAAAACAAAGCCAAATGAAACGCTGTATAAAATTGGTTTATTTATGATTGAATATCTGATTCAAGATGTTTTCTTTCTTATTCAAGCTAAATAAAATATTGCATTTATTTTACAAGTTTGGGAGAAAGGAATGACTACAAACATTAGCTGTCAGCACTTAAAATAGCATTAAATGGCTCAAAATAATGAAATAATTCAGTGCCCTGCTTTAAATCTAGTGTAAAATTGTCATATTTGCTAATATCATCGAGCGCTAATTATTATCTGGCGCCTAGCAATTCAATTCACCATGTGAGCTGATAATCATAAGACTAGCTAGGACCAATCGTTAAAAATGTTGATATAGCAATTATAGTCCTATGACCTCACACATAGGGATGTATAGAATATAAGGGACCATTCATTATTTATGCCAGGGGGTGGGCTGGCAAGATCCATCATAAGCCTAAACAAAACCTCTTGACCCCCTTCCAAGGAAAAGCAAAAACTCATGACCCCTCTAGATGTAATTTGAAAAATAGCCCCCCACCCCCACATTTAATTGTTTCCATATTTTCTGATGACCCCCCCTCGAGTGTCCTGAATTTATCGTGCCCCCCCCCCCCCCCCCCCCTCCCCACACCTCATTCTTGCCAGCCCACCCCCTGGCATAAATAATGAATGGTCCCTAAGGTTCTCTGAGCACATCTGCTGTACATGTAGTTCATGCTTTTATAGCCATTAATCTGGGAAGCAATATTTAGCAATACCACTATCATATATACTTGTTAATTCCACTGCAGCAATAGCACCATTTTTTATTAGCAAAAACATGTTACTGTTAGATAGGTATCAAGCAAAACGATTATCCCCAAATGCCCAGGATGTGGTGGGCAAGACATAATTGGGAGATTACTGAAGCAAGCTCCCCCTGACCCCGAGGCGAACAAAAGAGAAAAAACGAATACGGTAACTGCTCTTGAGAAGGAGTGTTTGACTTAGAAATAGAAGAAGAAAATTCCGTGTTTTTAAAATTAATATAATTAATCCAACTCTGTCATCTGTGTCAGTTTAATTGTCGCTATAAATCTGACAGTTCTGGTATTTAGATTTTAGAATTTATTTTAGGGGAAGAAAGAAATTTAGTCACGATTCAGGACAACATAACTTAACTCATGTTATTACATTCTGCTCCATTATCATTTAAACTATTTTTGTAGATACTAAGAAGGTAGACTCACCCGTTTACAGGCTCGGAATATGTGAAGGTATTAGAAATGAGCGAGATATCTGCATGTGAATACAGTCATTACACGTGCAAGGCCGCTGTGCATTGTTGTTCATGATATCAAACCAGGCACCCCAAGCTTTATTGTTATGATATTATGAGGTATGTATGGGATAAATCTAGAATGGTACTAAAATAGTAATAGTCATGAAAGTTTACCTGTGCGTTGAGAAGTTGTTTATCTTCCCCAATTATGTACTTAAACTTGGTGTGAGTCAATTGTTTTACCCTCCCCAGCGTATTTCCCATGCCTTCTCGCTTGGGTTCCCTGTGTATTACTCCTCGTGTATTACCGGATGGTGTAATTTGCGGCTCGACGGCTTGACGGCTCGACGGCTTGACGGCTTGGCGGCTCGACGGCTCGACGGCTTGACGGAATGGCGGAATAACATATTTTTTTTCAGAGGCTTTGTAAGAAGTGCAAACATACATACATACACTTTATTTATCCTCAAATTTACAGAGTAGCTGAAATAAGCTAACGTTTCGAAACGTTTGAAACAGGGACAATTGACGAAAAGGCTAATTGATCTGTTTCATATAAATATAAACTTTGATAGACCCAGCTGGCAATTGGAGGATTTGCAAGAGCTCCAGTTTAACTTTTTTTAAACCTTTTTCAAAGTTCTTACTCGACAAAGCTTAAAGGGGAATTATGCCGTTGAGTTTCTTTTCCCTGAAACTTTTCTCGGCTTTCTTTATTTCCCCGGGGGTCTTCCCTGTTTAACTTCCGTTTAATACTTACTTGCATTTGTGTGAATGCAATACAATTTTATTTGAGTTTTTAGTATGGGTCTGTACAATGTGCGAGGCATGCGAGCCAGCGATGCGAGCCATGAAAAATATATATAATTAATCAAAAACAAAATTTAGTCAGACAAATAAAATTCAATCGATTATTTCCAGTACTGATGTCATTATTCAGTTGACCGGGAATAGGGAAAGTTGTGTTAAAGGAAAAAAATGGCGTTTAAAATTAAAGACATGATCTGTCGCAGTGTGGAAATTTCGAAGATCGGCTGAGCCAAGTCCAAGAGAATTTGACTTTCTTTCCGATTAACGATAAAAAGCAAGCATTTTTGACGACCTTTCGGAATCAGTATTCTCCAGATACAGAACCGAGATGAACAGACCGAAACTAACAGAACAGAGATGAACAGACTGATGGTTTTAATACGGACATGAATCGAATTAGTGCAGAACTGAATAAACTACTTTTCGGATTGCAAAAACAATTTATCGAACTGCAAATGACGTGAACAAACTAGTAGGATAAAGAAGAAAAGTATTAAACCGGAAAAAAACGACAGAACAAGAAAAACGAGCGAAACTGAACTCTGAGAGGAAATTATAAAATTGGCCGGACCCCTGTGGAAACATCAACAAAGGGTGACTTTCGATTCTCGCTGGAAAATCGATGGAAACAACGGTTGTCACGGTTTTAGTTTAGAAGTCGCATGTGTGTTACAGAACTGTTGACGTTTCATGGGTTTAGCGCTATGGATTCGGGAACGCACTGACATACAGCTATGTCGATTGTATTGTAGAGCGGCCATATCGAATGTATATTGGAACAAGAGCCCACTGGACTTTCACTCGGGCCACTATATATTCATCAGGATACATTTTGCATGTCCCATCTTTATGGAGGAATGGGTACTCCCATAAAGAAATTGTTTTCAGTGTCCAAGGGAAGCACCATTAGAAATGTGGACGGGGGAGGTAGGACTTCCTCAAGCTAAGATGCACATTTTGTTCGTCGCTGGAAGCGGATCAGAGAAACTAAGTAATATATTGAACTGAATTGTGATTGTAATCGAAATATTGTAAATTAGAATTAGAAAGGACTTAGCTGTGAATAACTGTGAGGGTAAAGAGAACAAAATAAAACTTACAGCGAGGTATACGCTGGTATAAAAATAAAAACGTTTCATTTTTCTAGGGATCCAGTAGCAGGGGTCCACGTTTCGTCGACTGACTCGGGTTCCTGTAAACGGAAAATTTGATTTTTCCACCTCAAAAAGCATTTACCATTGCAGGAACTCTAATCTCAATTTTCTTACTTTTTCTTGCAACTCGCATTTTTAAACTTGCAACTCGCATTTTTCAACTCGCATTTTTCAACTCGCATCAAATCCATTCTCCATGTTGACTGACAACCAGTAAGCAAAGCACACACTGGCGGAAGCTGAATACTTACCTTCTCACATTCATTTGCAACGAAAACCCCAAAACCCTAGCCCTGAAAACACATGGTAATTCGAGCCACCGACATAAAATCCGCGGCTGAACTGAATATCAATAGCAAAGTTTTTTGCAACAGTTGGTTACATTGTACAACGTGTCGTGTGAATGGGATTGGTGCCTGTACCAAGCATTTTGGCCAAGTGTCTACACCCTAAATTTGGTCCGCGGACCCAAACGTTTTCGGCACGACACCTATTTTTGTCGTGTACATATGAGCATTTCTGGGTCCGCGGACCCATATTATCTCGGTCCGCCTGGTTGGAGAGCCGTCCTTGAGAATTATAGCATAAGTCTACAATAATTATTACCTTAAATAAAGCTTTCCAAACATAACGAAGGTATATCGGTTAATAAGAGTTTTATTATATGGCCATTTTGAAATCTAAAATAAAAGGTAAAGGCAGGGAAATGTTTTTTTATTTGCATTGCTACAGCGCACGTGTAACACTCAAATGGCTTCTCCAGTACTTTTACTTTTACTACGCTTGGGATTTTTAAAACGATCGATAGTATCGTTGTTTTAGGCATGAAATCTAACAAGAGGAAAGCCTATAAAGCAAAAAGGTGTTCAAAAGTGAACAGTGTTCATTTAAAATGAGATAAATCAAACATCTTTCATCACTAAAGCGGCGCGGCAATATGTTAATTCAAACCGGTAAAGTAGAATCCACCACACCTTCATCAACTACTACATGAGGGTGGGGGGTCTACATGTCAGTTGTCAGTTAAAATTTTGGCCATTTATCAGTTGTCAGTTAGTCCTAGTTAATCATTACTAGAGAAAATTTACAATGTTTGACCCACAAAAAAATAAATTTGTCAGTTGTCAGTTATTTTTCGGTTGTCAGTAAAAAAATCGTCATTTGTCAGTTCTCTGTTATTTTTAAGGCCGTTTGCCAGTAGTTAGTTAACCCCATTCAGACCCTCCTACATGCAGCTTTGATAGGAATTCGCAGCAATTTATGTGAGTATTTTATTTATTTTTTGTATGTGAGGTTTTTTTCATGGCTCGCATGGCTCGCATCGTTGGCTCACATGTTGTCCACACTCCTTCATTTTCCCGCCTCCTACACCCGCGTTCGTTTATTAAATAAGATCGACAGTTTCACACGGTCGCGATAGATAGATTTTTAATACAACGGTTTGAACGTTTGAGCAATTCGATGGTTTTGTTTATTTGACGTGCCAGTATTTTAAGTGTAAACTTAAATGGAAGAAAATATCTAAGATCTAAGAGCCTCCTTTGTATGTGATTAAATAATTATAAATTTCTGGGAAACCTGTCTCGAAATCCTGACTTAGGATTCTGACTAGAGATCTCCTTCCTGCCGCCGTTGTCGGAGCAACTAACCACAGTTAAGTTTACTACGGTAAACCGGCAGGTCACACTGCATGAGGATGCCGTTAACTATAGTAAATTTCGTCCAGTAATTAAATTTATCATAATGTTCTCATTCCACCGTTCCGTCAAAGCCGTCGAGCCGTCGAGCCGTCAAGCCGCAAATTACACCATCCGCGTGTATTACTCCTCTACTGTTGGAAGCTCTACCCACTATAATCTAAGGGGCCGACCATTTGACTTTTGAGGGGGGGGGGGGGGGGGGGGGGGGTGGGTGTTCTTGTCTGTGCTCGATTTTTTTTTCTTTAGCAGTGTTGTTGCACGAATTTTTTTTTGCGAAAAAAGCGGAGCCAGAACAACGCTTTTCCGCTTGCAGGATATTTTTTTTCGCCACCGTTGGCTTGCAGGTTATTTTTTTTCAAAAACACCCACCCCCCCCCCCCCCCCCCCCCCCCCCTCAAAAGTCAAATGGTCGGCCCCTAAGGGGCCGTGATACGAGACTTTGTCTTCCGCAACCAAAAACAGAATTTATGAAGAAAAGTTTCTCGTATCACGGCGCCAAGACATGGAATGACCTGCCAACAGAATTACGTGAAATTAAATCACTAGGCTCTTTTAAAAACAAAATCAAAACAGTCGCCGTCCTAAATGACCAATGATGTTTTGAAAATTGATAATAGTATGTAGTAGTTTTCATAATTTTAGGATATCATATTATTAGTATAGTATATATATTTTTATATTATTATTATTATTACATTGACAATTCTGTATTTTTATATATATTTAATAGTAGTTAACACGGCTTCTATGTAAATTAGTTTTTCTTATCTGTTAGAATTCCGTGTATAAATATTAATAAAGTTGAAGTTGAAGTTGAAGTTGGAGCCATCAGATTATACTTATTATATACTTTCCGAAATCACAAGTATGTCAGTACATCTTTAAACCGAGTGACCGAGTGTCGTAATAAGTCATTCATTTACTTTCATGTGCTCCTCTCAATATTTCCCAAAATGGCCGCCACAAATCAAGAGGGAGTGGTCTATCTCTTCGAGCTTGCAATTGTGATCTGTTTTCATGACCATTCGACAGATTCGATAAAGTCACGAGGCTAATACTTTTTCGTGACAGTTTCCCTGAAAACATATAATAATATGACGGGTATTTTACTGTAATTCATTCAGGGTCAGTGGTGCATAATTTCTTGGTCCAACTAGAACGGTTGGAAATTTTAAGAGGTAAAAGTGAAATTTGATACCCTCAAGTTTCAACGAATTTAACATACTTTTCCACGATGTCTAGTTGGACTGGCAAACTACATGGTAAACTGCATTACTTCCACCGGTTTTAATTCTGACATTTGTGCGCTCTACTTTCCTCCCGAAGCATTGCTTAATATTTTCTTGAAGATGAGATCAAAAACGTTAAAATGTGAACTCTACATGAGACATAGTGAACTCAATGTTATCGGCTACGACCAAACGAAAGTAGATTCCATCCCTTTACTTTTAAGGGGTGTGGTCGTTCTTGACACAGGCCTTAATATACCTGAGTATACCTAGCCTGGCTTTGGATATTGATGAGA
Organism: Actinernus sp. WN-2022; assembly: GCA_030867875.1. Taxonomy (NCBI): domain Eukaryota; kingdom Metazoa; phylum Cnidaria; class Anthozoa; order Actiniaria; family Actinernidae; genus Actinernus; species Actinernus sp. WN-2022. The sequence goes on along the minus strand of JAOWCC010000987.1, from coordinate 80,476 downwards.
ACAGAGCAACCCTGATCAAATTGATATCAATAACATCAAAATGGTCATGAGACTTCTGTATTAAATTTACTACAATTTATAACAGTATCGGTCGATCGAAACCAAGAGCGAGAAGTAATATAGCATTACCAAGCTCCCGGGGGGGGACTCCCCATAAAAATAGACGGGGGTGCTCGACCTCTCTTTTAGGGGTTAAAATCGTTAGCAGTGCTATCTCTTAGGGGTCTTCCAAAGGTCTGCTATCTTTTAGGGGTCTCCGAGACCCAAAATTTTTGTGGCCGAGAAAAAATAGCGCTGGATCCTCGAGCATGAGACCCCACAAGTTGAATCGGTATAATGTCTTTATATAGTCTCTAATAAATCCAATTAATGCCATTTTCTTGTCTTTTGGAGTGCTATCTTTTAGGGGTAATTTTTTTGTGAGCCACGCCCATATTGCTATCTTTTAGGGGTGAATTTCATTTCTCACGTCGAGCACACCCGTCTATTTTTATGGGGAGTCCCCCCCCCCCCCCCCCCCGGGACCAAGCTACCATCATGAAAAACGTTGGAAAATAAGCAATTTGCTATATAATCGTAAATGGTTTAGGATTGTTTAGATTTACAGTTTAGGAAACTCTTAGGATTAGAAGTGGTAAAAAGCATAACAAAAACAAAGTACGAAGAAAGTTTAATAGCTGAGCTGTCACGCGAGCACGGAGCACCATATATAGATCAGTATAGATTGACTGACTTACTATTTTCCTCGTGCAACTGCGCGCGCACTGTTGCAAGCTATCATTGTCGAATGCGTGTTCGATTCTGGCGTCTCGCGCACTTTTAATCGGCTGTAACGTAAATGCGTTCGTTGCCGCGAGTAAATTCAAATCACTCCATTACCACATCGTGTACTTCGAATAATGTAACATGGCAACGTTTGTGTGCGCGAAATTTAAATCGTCCCACTCTCGCGAATATGTAACTGTGAAGACCTTTACGTTGTTCGTTGTGTTCTGCTACTGCTACTGTTGTTGCTGCTTCTGCTGTCGTTGTTGGTTTATGCTATTTATTTATGTCCTCCGAACTCCAAGGAAACATTAATCTACTGTACAGATACAATGCCAGTCGGCCATGGTCTCACAGAGGAGATATTCCTCCCTCAGAAAGCTCCGTTAAAAGAGGGACACACAAAACAAGATCCCAGATGGCAAGAGTCTACATCTCCAAAAGAAATAAGAACCGCCTTAGGAAAAACGCACCATTCCAGAATCTACACTTGTTGACATTAGACTGTTGTAAAAAATGCTGTTTGACTTCACTTGGAAAAGAGGACATCACATCTCAAAGGCGAGCATTATACGCTCAAAATTACGCAAGTCAGAATTACGCCATGTCCAACCTTATCAAGACAGAAACACTCTATAATGGAAAGACCAAAATAACATACAGCGTACCATCAGTGGGCCAGGTTTGTAAAACCGCATTCCGGAAATGTTTTGCGGTGTCAAACAGAAAAATAGAGATCCTCTTAAGGAAAAGAAGAGAAGATGGGCCGACCCTGATAGAAGATCGCAGAGGTACTCATAAGAACAATCACAGGAAACTGTTACCAACCACAAGGGATGCGGTAGTGTCATTTATACGAACGTTTAACCCAACACCCAGCCACTACCGCCGGAAACAATCTACAAAAACATTCTTCAGTCCAGTGTACACAATGAGAAAGATGTGGAGAGACTTTCTAAAACTAAATCCAGACATCAAGAGCACCAGATTGCACCAAAAAAACAAGGGACCTGCACTTAGCTATTCTTGCTTTCGGGACATTTTCAGGAACCATCTAAGCCATGAATGCTCTTTTAGCGTGGCGAGGGTAGACACATGTCAGTGCTGCGATAGACTCTCCAACAAGCAGGCAAACTGCGAAAGGGAAATACTCCTCCAGGGAACAGAAGAAGGACGCGTAGAAAAAGAGCTAGCTCTCGTAGCCATTAGGGCTGAACTTAACAAACACCTTAAAGAGAGCGAGAGAAGGTATGGCGCGCTGGATTATGATATTCGAATGTTAGCACTTGCATGATAAAACGTAACCTAACAATACTATGTTTACCATTTAAACAACCTGGGACATTAGGGGGCAAAAAGAAATAGGATCACGTTAACAGTTTCTATCATACGCTAAGTAATGGCAAAAATTAAGAAGTGCTAAAAAGTATAAGGGGAGCCGGGGTGGCGCAGTGGTTAAGCGTTTCGCCTCTCACCTCTATGGCCCAGGTTCGATCCCTGGACGCGGTGCTATATGTGAGTTGAGTTTGTTGGTATCTCGCCCTCGCTCCGAGGGTTTTTCTCCGAATTCAGCCAACACGCTGAATTCCAATTTATCCGGGTCCTGGCTTTGATAAGCCCATATGGTTGTTTCAGGTTCCCGTTAGAATTCAGAGTAAAAAATCAAACCTCAGTTTCCAAACGTTTCTCAAATAGAAGTAATGCGGGTTGAAAATTTCGCCTAGTAATTGATTTTAAATGTCTGAGAAAGACATCCGCCCTGACACTGTGTAATTAAGGATACATTATTGGGATAAAACAAAAGTTATTGGCTTTAATGTTATGTCACGTTACACATGCAATGCAACAATTCAATTCAACTTATTTAAACACGGAGATTTCAACATGAAAGCCGTGTATAATACACTAAGTAAAAATACAAATAATTCTCATAACAAGTAATTAAAGATATTAAACTGTACTATATTAAGCATCTAACTAATATATCTATATCAATATATCTACTGGGGTCATATATTAACAATTAGAAGCAAACTTTATACATTAGTAGTCAGTGACAGACGTTTAATAGTGATTTCTAACATCTTTTATCTCAAGTATGTTAAGGCATGGTTTGAGCATGACATCGAGGCTAAAGCTATTTTATTGAATAGATGGGCTTATATTTGCCCGAGTTCTACAAAAAATGTAAATATTTCTAATGCCAGCGTGTTTAGTCGTTTGAACATATTTTGTTGTGAAATGTATATCACGTGACCAACCACGTGATTACAAAACTCAAAATTGGCCGGTACACATTGCAGTTTTAAAGTAACGATTTCTTGCTTATCCGATTTCACTTCTCGGATGTTTCTAAAGCTCCGTTTGGAATGGTTGCCTCCCTGATAGATTGTTAAGGCGAAAATAGAGAAAACAGGTCACGTGACCTGCTCTTGGAACCAATTTTCTCACTGCCTCCAATGGCAAAATATCAACCATTCCAAACGCAATTTTATAAACGACCAGATGTGACATCAGATATTCAAAAAAACATTACTTAAAAAAAATGCAATGTTACCGGCTCGTTTTGATTTCTTTGTTTTATCAGCGGCTTAAGGTCACGTGACCTTCAAACTCTAAAATCTTAAGACACATAATTACCTCCTAATTACAGATTCCTAGAGTGTTTCATTTAAAAATTATAAAGATAGCGAATTTAGAGTATTCATCATAATTTATGATAAACCATACCTTAACATGCTTGAGATGTTTAAAACAACAACAAAAGCTATATATGTGCTATATATGTGTGCATTAGGTTCGATTCGTGCACGCTCTAAATAGATCGAATTTACTTAATTGGAATAATATTTAAGTTCAGTTCATATCACAATTTCAACGCACGTGTTGAAAAGAATGTCAAGGGAAAATTGTAAGAGGGAGTTTATTTTAGTTACGTCACAGTGCACCGATTTTACTCGCGCGCACAACCTGAGCGCGTTATTTGATGTCAACATATCTTTTTTTGCGGCACGCGCCATTTTTTAAATCGATCACTGTAACTACTGACTACTCGTACGTTAGACAGATCCGTTGTTCATGATGCCTAAAACTGTTGTCCTACAGCTGGATTACCACAAATCATTCAATATACCAAAAGTTTCAAGTCAAGATGCGTACTATATGAAAAGATTAACAACGCGTTTATTTGGAATATTCGACGCGGGTAAAAAGAAGTTACATGCCTTCATTTATCCAAGCACAATAGGTGGGGAGGGACCAGACGAGGTAATTTCACTGATAGATGTATTTCTTAACGACATACAAAGTGGATTTGACCATTTGATACTATGGGCAGATAACTGTCCTGGACAGTTCAAGGAGAATTTTCTGTTTTTCTTTTGCCAATGGCTCGTAAAAAGCAACAGATTTTTGCGAGTAGACCTAAAGTTTCTTTTGGAAGGACACACGTATTCAATATGCGATCGACGCTTTGGAAATATAGAAACAGCGACAAAGCGTTTTGAAACTATCGAAACCCCTTCAGACTGGATATGCAAATTAAGACGAACTGAGATCGCAAATCTGGAAATACATGAAGCAACTCTGGGCATGATAAAGTCATACAAAACATTTTTACGCAACATTTACGTGAGCCGAAATGAAGATGTAGATGGGAACAAATTCTCTGTCCGAAAACTGGCATGGCTCAACTTTGGCTTCGGAGAGATCAAAGACGAACACGGGGTGTTTCATTTGACGAAACTTGGAGATGGAGAATGTTTCGTTCGATTTTCAATTGACCCTAACGAAAAACCACTTCGTGTCAATTACATCAAGAAGAAGCAATGTGGCTCACTTGATAATGCAAACCTTACCACAAAGAACAGCCAGCTAATTCCAGTATCAGGCGATGTGAGGGACAACTGCGTGAGATTGGCCACAAAATATTTAAGCAATAACGCCACACAATATTACCAAGCCCTTCCAATAATGCAAGAAAGTGAGAGCGACTGAAACAAAACAAAATATGGTATTTTCTTTTGAAGATCGGTGCACTTTGACGTAAACAATTAGACTGCGAACTCGGCGGATAGTTAGCAAGGGGCGTAGCCCGAGTCACCGGTTATCAAAGCCGATAGAAACCAAGAGCGACAATTAAGTCTAGATCTAGCATAACTAAGCCACCGTTCTGTCAACTATAAAGATTGAGAAAATTGACAGCACACAAAAAAAACGTTTTTTCTAAGTGATTTTGTCTGCAGCGCGTGCAGGGTCGACTATAACTGTCGATAGACAGCGCCTGGTTAGCCAATCGGATGGCGAGTTTGGCAAAAGACGGCGGCTGGATTATGCTAATTATATAGCTTAAGCCATATTTGGACACTTTTCGAGTACTGAGCCTGAGATGTTGTGAGACTGTTTTTAGAAATGCAGGGGGGGGGGGGGGGGGGTGGGGGGCGGCGAGACATTTGTATAATCATAAATGTAGAAGAGAGGACGTAATTTCCATATATTTGTTATTATTTGTTTTAACTAGAAATAGTACCACCAAGAAAGACACAATTAATGAAACGTTGCTAGTAATGGCCTTTTACGGGAATGCAATCACGTGGTTCTACTGGTTGGCAAAAAAATCTGACGTCATTTATTTGAAGACACTAGCTTGTATGAAGACACTTGGACGATGATCAAACTAACCTTTTCCATGGGATCACGAGCGCAATTGAATGGTTATTGAAGTGATATATCAGCACGTGACTGTGTTTCCTGCAAAAGGCCTATTGTGTCTATCATCTATTTTTACAGTTTATCGACAAGTTTATCGACAATTATGCTTTGCAAGGGAGTAGCTATTGCACGTTGTGTTCTTTCTACGAATACGAAAACAATACTACAATTTATATCCATTTTTGTTACGCTTTTAAGCTCGGAATTTATTATCAGACGAAATTTGCATAGTTGAGTCTGGCAAAGCGTTAACGTATGATATACGGTCTTACTATAACCAACGGTAACTTGGCTTATAGTTCATTTGAAGATGCCATCTGAAAATAAATGTCATTAAAACAGTATCAGTTCTAGAGGCTTTCCAACGTAACAAAGTGAGTTGGAAAGCGTCTTCATTACGGCACGTAGCTATTTGTTTATCACTTAAGTGATAGTTCATTAGTTCTTTTCTTGTACATATGTTTAATATTCATATTTGAGGTATATAAAGACCAATCAGTTTAGAATTCTTTCTCTCGCTTGCTGGACAGCCACAAGTCAGCCAAACTTTCTGACGGAGATTTTATAGTGGAAGATACGTATGCAACTCTACGCGAAGGTATACGTATATATTCGTAATGTTTTTGAACACGTCGTATATTCACGAAATGTTTGACTCAACGATGCAGTAGACATAATTTGTTAGGGCTTGTTTTTTGCTTTACAAGGCATTTGTGACATTAATGATTCTTCTGTCTATTTTTTCTCCTATGAATTCTCGTCTCCATCGCGGGAAAATCGGACAATTTTGGAGGAACTATTATCCAAGAACCTTCAGCGTTGAAACACAACGGAAGAGCACTGAGTTTGAGCTAAAGATTCTTTCAAGTCTCCTTGGAAGGTGGCGTACTTATTCTGTTAAGAGGTAAATTAGAGGATACCTTTGAAACTCTACGTGAAGGTATGTATTCGTACTGTTGCATAGTCGTAAAAGTCAACGAGGCAGTACAAAAAGTTTGAGAATTTAAAAATTCAGTCCTACAACGTAGTACATAACATTTAGTGCTCCTTATGTGTTTTACAAGCCTTCTGACATGATTTTTCTTTGTCTATTTTTTCTCCTATGAATTCTCGTCTCCTCCGCGGGAGAACCGGATATTTTTGGAGGAACTGTTATCTCGGGATCCTTGCTGGCCATGGTCAGCCGCCCAGTCACACGTGCACGTGCAGATCGAACATCTCAACATGCACCAAAGGGTCGCGAGTCCCTATACAAACGCCATCCAGATTGTTATACCAAGAGAAACCTTTAGCTTAATGAGTTCAGTTGTTATACGATCAGACTTTCATTATTTTTAAGATTCTTCAATTTTTGTTTAGGTGACATTGATTTTGAATTATTGTCTGCTGTTTTCGATAAACTATAGGCGAAGTTGCTTGAGAGTTAATGATCTATAAGTGTTTAATGTGAAGGATTTCTTTCTGTAGTTATAAACATTGATAGTTTGAGGTTTGCGGATATCAGTTGCTTTTATATAGCTTAAGTATAGAGCTCGCTCTTATTCAGTTATTTTTAACTACAGTAATTAGGTGTTATTGATTCATCCAGATTTCACTGGGAATGCAATTCATGAATTATTACGTAACAGATTTAGAGTGAATTTTCAGCTAACTCTTTGTAATATATTTTTTGTAGCTGACAGAAGGCCGTAAATTATTACTACTCTTAGTCATTCAGTTACCCCGTATTATGTCATTCAAGTTCAAGTATATGAAGTGGTTCATTTTGGCTACTTTATCGATTCTTTAACGAAATGCTAAGAGAAGGATTGTTTTTCTCTTACTAGTGATTTGGATTAGTTGAAATTTATTATCACGTACCATTGCTCGGGTATTAATCCAAATCGTTGAAAGTGTCTGTCCCAAAAAATCAAGGATTTTCTGGGATATATTGCGATATATTAATATCGTGTTTAAATATATCGTTCAGACTTTATTATTACTAGTTAGATGATAGTAATTTTGCTTGTAAAATTTGTCTTTACATATATATATATATATATCTGCTTACTGAAATTCGTTTGTAAAGTCTGATTTAAAATCGGGCTGGAAGTGTAATGATAAAAGTTTAATTAGTTGTAACTATCCTATCGAACCATTATTTTACTTTATTAGTTTTGTTACGCAGGACCTCATTGTAAACTCCTCGAAGATATGTGAACCCTGTCTAAACATAGCAGTTGTTGTTATTAGTATTAGTATTATTGTGAGCCTCTTAGACGGGCGAATGATTTGGTATTATTAAGTATACCATGTTTGTACGTTGTTTAAGATTGTGAAATTGATCTGTTTGAAGCAGATTTCCCTGACCTTAGAGTAAGGGATGTGATATAGTGTAGCACGATTTCAGTGCCGTTGTCTTTTTGGCATTACTGCATGGATTGCATTAGGTCCAATTGGACCAGATTATCTATCAGACAAATAATGGATCAGTATTTTCTGATTTTGCAAAAGAGTATTGAAATATGTATATAATGAAAGCGTTTGATGGTGTATTAAATGAATACATTTTTAAGGATTTTAATTTCATATTGACAGTTTTGTCTTGTATAGCAGCTTTGATCTGTGATGCAAGTTTTACAGGTTATGGTGCATTTATTTTTTGTTGATCGCAAAATTCTGTATTGTATATGAAATGAAGATGTTAGTGTAGAGAGATTACTGTTGAGAGTTGGACTGTTGTTAATTTACGTTATTCATGTATTATAGTCCTATTGTCATTTTCATGATTTATTTTATTAACCTTTTGTTTTCAGACTCGTTGGATTCCTCGAGACCAGATTTCATTTGTTGGATATAGATATCAATAATGGGTTGTTAACCCTAAGCTGTTCAAAATGATTTTCAGTCAGTCTTAGTCCGTTTTGATATAGACATGATGTGCTGACATTCAATTCTTACTTGCCACGGTTAACTATTCCGATCTTGAATCTGTTGTTTTTCCAACACAAATGTTGGAGTGATTTGTAACAATTGGGCTGGAAGTGTGATGATAACAGTTTAACTGTGAGCCTCTTAGCGGGCGAATGATTATATAGGTATGCTCTTAGGTATACCATATACTAGAATGTTATTTAAGATTCTGAAATTGATCTGTTTTAAATAGATTTCCCAGACCTTAGATAAGGGATGTATTACTAGTGTAGTGTGGTTTCAGTATCGTCTTTTACACTGTATCGATCGCATTTAAGGTCGAATTTCACCACATTTTTATCAAACAAGTGGATCAGTATCTTCTGATTCTGCAAAGAAGTATTGATATACGTATTTAATTAGGAATACCTGTACCCTTTGTTGTCGATCGTGCTCTGTTTATCGAGTAGAAACTAAAAGTCAGTGTTTTCTGCATGTCCTAAATTTAGTGTAAAAATTATTGAAGAGGGAACTGCACACGTGTAAGATAGCGGTATGATGCATGTTTTTCTCATGTTACTCTTTTTGTTTTGTTGTCAACGGTCTTCCCACAGGTCGGAGTCTTGAGCCGAGCATGACAGGTTGAACATCGCCTCAAATGCCGATGCTTAGCAGATCACTTCCTCCTTATCAGATGTGTTTCAAGGCATCGTTCTTCTCCTCAAACGCTGAGGCTAGCAGTTCACTTCCTCCTTATCAGATGTGTTTCAAGGCATCGTTCACGATTGTAGGAATACAAGAATGCATGGATTCATTGGGGGAAAGAGAATAGATCGCGAAGTTCTAATTGTTTTACCCATGTTCATTGCTGTTGTCTTCTCGTATTTTAGAGATTAATTTTGTCTTTTTGAAGCTTCATTGCAAGTCACCTGCACGTGCCTAGTTAAGGAAGCCTTGTACGGTGTATGGTGTTGACGAGCCATAAAGTTGCATGTCTATTTTCAACTGATATTTCGTTACGTTTCGGTAAAACAAACTGAGGCATCCATGAAATTGCTAGGAAAACTAGTATACTGAAAGAAACCCCGAGAATAGAATTGTAATCTCTTGGTGGCCAGAATCAGTTCTCTTTTTTCATTTAAGGGCAATGTTTCATCTTGTTTCGTTTGTACCCTTTATAAGATGGTAATGAATTCAAATCGTTAGGAAGCATGTGGCTCATATTTACCTGAGCACATGATTATTTTTGCTCTAAGCGTTCAGTATTCCTTTTATGCTCTGTGTTACTTCAGTATTATTTCAGTACTTCTGGTGGTGTATTCCAACTTCATGCGGTTTCCAATTTCTTTTCCAGAGACGGGAAGCCAGTAAACATGTTATGCTGTTGCCATTAGATTACAAGATGATAAGCTAATGGTATCTAGATCTTTCGATCGATTATTTATTTACTTGTCTCTTTCTATGCTTGCTTCCGTTACGGTTCTCGTCTTTGTAGTTTTCTCGTTTGCCGTTTGATGCTGTCCACCAGGCATCCGGCACTGTCACACTCCACTAGTTGTAGTGTTATTATGATTTTGTACGCTTTGGGCGTGTTTCGTAGTATAGGAATGAATAGAGGCTTTCCAACGTAACAAAGTGAGTTGGAAAGCGTCTTCATTACGGCACGTAGCTATTTGTTTATCACTTAAGTGATAGTTCATTAGTTCTTTTCTTGTACATATGTTTAATATTCATATTTGAGGTATATAAAGACCAATCAGTTTAGAATTCTTTCTCTCGCTTGCTGGACAGCCACAAGTCAGCCAAACTTTAGTTTTAATGTTTTTAAATTATTATTCATCAAGATATAACCATTTTGGCTTTAGCCCTCGGAGCCTTGTACGATTGCATTCGGTCGAGGAGTACGTTTCCAGAAGTTTTTCCACGTAGCAAGACGTGGTTTTTTACGATGGTTTTTCGTACCGGGCAACGTACATTATTTTCTTTAGATATCGATTTTTCGGTATTATTTGATTTAAGCATGTGAAAAGCTATTTATTATCATGTGATTACGTCATTTGATTGTGCAACCATCCGTTTAGGATGATGTGTGGTTATGGAATGTTTTCTCTATTCCTTCATGTCCTGTTAAATCATGTCCTGTTAAATATTATGATTTTGTAATATTAGTACTATGTAATGATTTGTAATACCGTAGTTTATTAAAGAAACCGTTTGATGCTGTCCACCAGGCATCCGGCACTGTCACACTCCACTAGTTGTAGTGTTATTATGATTTTGTACGCTTTGGGCGTGTTTCGTAGTATAGGAATGAAATATCACTGTTGTCATATTTTGTTTTGTATATATATATATATCGTCAGCTGGTGTCACTTTTTAAAAGGTATAACTTAAATAACAGTACTACACTGGCCTTGCTACTTACAAACAATTTAGTGTATAACATCTGTAACATAGCATCGTTTCTAGGTATCAAATTAAAAGGCACAGAGCGAGTAATTAAGTCTAGAGTGAAAAGCTTAAAGTGATATTAAAGTCGGGTGGTATGGCCAGTCTCCGCGTTAAACAGTTAATAGCGAAGTTTCTGATCGAGTGTCTAAAAGTAATTAAGTGATTGCTTTCGATTCGATTGGTTAGTTATCTGTGATATTGCGCGTTTACTTGTCCTCGTGATCAGTTGGCTCTTGAAAGTAAAACCAGTCACTTCAGGTCCTAATTAGGGTTTGACACATTATGCTCCTAAAATTCGGTATTATGCCCCTTGGCGTCACCCTCGAAAACGAAATATTATGCTCCAAATTATCAGCTCGACTGTAGATATTATGATCGTTAATATGCCGGGAAAAGATATTTACCCCTCCGCTCTCCTCCTTCCCCGCTTCCGCAGAAAATAAAAATTGATTATAAAATAACCTTTAATCCACACACCCCCCTCTCCCAGTTCAGCAGAAAAAAAAACCATACAATACCGTACAAATTCGATTTAGCGCCCCATTCCAATTAGCGCCCCCCCTCCCCTTGACCATATTTTTTTTAAATAAGCGCCCCCTCCCCCCTCGATTGACCAGGATGACGGAGAAGAGGATCCAGTAGCTAGACTATCAAGTATATCTTGAATTTCACAAAGTGTGCACATACTGATGTTCGTTTATCAAACTACCGATCGCGAACGGGTAATAAAATAAATACCGAAAATCATGAAGTTCATGTTGAAAACAATTAATAAGCACCCCTCTCCAATAAGCGCCCATCCTTCAGCTCCAAATATTAAATAAGCGCCCAGGGCGCTAAATCGATTTTTTTACGGTTGCAGTTCATATATAAATGCAGTTTTGTACGCTAAACTTCACTTAGAAGAACTTTAGCACTGGTCTGCATGATTATCAGTTTGTTTGTTTGATATATCACAGTTTAGTTTACTCAAAAAGGACAAAGGTTACTATAAACATCAATCCAGTTTATTTCATGATTTACTTAAAGCACTTGATGAGTCATGCTATTTGATTGTTATAATGTCAACATTTAAGGTTGGCCTATAGAGATGCTAACTGCACGTCATCCATTGTCATTAATGTGCCAACCAGAGATCGATTGGTTCCTGACACAAAGCGGCCTTTTGAAATCATGGTTGTACATTAAAGGCATAACAATTGTAATGCCGTGTATCAACACAAAGTATCTCTATAGAGTGATTTTACTTGTCCCGAGAAATAGAAACTACTAGGCCAAGATAAACACAAAGGAATTAGAGTGTAATACGCTGCTATTTTACGAGTTGAGTAAAATCACTCTAATAGGAGATTGCTGTTGTGTGTGGGGCTCTCATGTTATAATTAAATGGAGTGCATTTTAATTTGAGTTGAAGTTTTTCTCACCCATATTTATTAATCTGGTGTGATGAAATGGGATTGTAGAATATAAACCAGAGGTGATCACTTGCCATTACATAAATTCTAATTTCGATGAAAACAAGTGTACTTTCTTGAATTATTAAAAGGTATTAATTAATCCATGTTATTAGAAATAATAATCTCATAGGATTACTGTCATGTATTTTTGGTTCCTAAACTTGTCTGTGAGGTGGTACCCTGATTGCCAGAGGTTCTAATGCCCTCTCTTAGCCGAAGTCAGCGAGAAGCTAAGAGATGCCCGCCGTCTTGTCCCTTCGCTCCTCGCCGCTTTGCGCCTAAACTTTGGCTTAGAGAGGGCAGTAGAACCTCTGGCATCCAGGGTAATGTGGAGGCACAGAACACAAAAACTTCAGATCATTTACTGGCCCATAAATAACTGATAAACATGTACGTGGCATCACCGCATGAAGCTATGGAATTAGTATTTTGATTAACTGGCCACCCCCTGACAAAAAAATAATACAATATTCTACAACAGCGATGGTAACATATTTTTATTGAGATACACTTTTAATATCAATTACAATTACATAAAAGCTTCCGGCAAACAATTACAGATTCCACGTTTCTGAAATTAGAGCTGTGATCCATTTTTGGCAGGTAAATAAAACCAGTTACAGTTACTTTGCGGGGTTTTGTAATATATACCTTAAGGTTAATTAGGGATGGTTAAATTTATAATATATGACAAGGGAAATGAAGAAATTAAATTTTCACAACTACACCACGACCATGCACCTCTCTTTCTCTGTTATCAGTTTTGTTAGAAAAAGAACAAACGAATAGGATGAAGAAAAAAGAAAAATCGACGGTCTAGTCAAAGCGATCACATAAAAGCATAATAATAATAATAATAATTTTATTTCAGTGTCAGAATCGAGAGCAGTTTCCCACTAAACGAGGAAACTATATATAAATAAATACAGAAATACAGAAATTAAAACTATGAAATCCACTACTTAACCCCCGGCCCCAATGAATTATTTATCTAAGATGATAGCTATTTACAATGTTGATTAAAATACTAAATATCAAAAAGGCTAAATAGTCCAGTCAATCTACGAAAATTTTAGGGTCCAGTTCAAACTAATTGCAACATAATTTATTTCACTGCTAAATGTTACACAATAACAAGATACACCTTGAATACCGAGAACACACTAGCTATTTACATAATCTGTATATAATTTGCGTTAATAAATGTGAAATTCACGTGTCTTATGCATAATAGTGGCAGAACAGCCACGTTATTGAAGCCATGTTATTGAATTTCTAATGAAATTTCAACAGTAAAAAAAAAAGCCAATGGGATTAGACAATCCAACCGGTCATTCTAGAATCTGGAACTGATTTCCATTGTTCTCAAAGGAAACATTTGTTTAGCATTTATCAGGTTCCCTTCTGCGATCCTCTAGCTACAGAGCTCAGTTTAGATAATAAATCAAGAGTCACCCCAAAACTGAAAGCAATGTTGTTTATTTATTTATTTCTACGTCTATTTATCTATTTTACTCCTTGATAGGGCTTATAAATTGAAAAACGAAACAAAATCACGAAGAGAAAGTGTTTAATTTTGATTCTGTAAAAAAGTGAAACATTCTCGACGCGGGTACCCTGTGGTATACAAAAAAGGCAATTTGCTTTATTTTTCGGCTGTAAAACGTTGTTCCAAATATCTTTAACATGAATTCTATTATTTTTTAGGTGTTGAACATGAAAACTGTGAAAAAGAACGCATTTTCGTTAATTTTTACCGTTTATTTGATTCTACTCGACGCGGGTACCCTGTGGTAAAAGTTTGAAATGTTTATCGCTAAATTTCGGAATATTCCACCGAAGGGATTTTTTGTGATTTTTAGTATGTTACTAAGGTCACTTTAAAACTTCTTTTAGCAGTGAAATAAATTCTGTTGCAATTAGTTTGAACTCAAACCACAGATTGACTGGACTAAAAAAGATAAATATTTACATTGTACATTATCTCTCACTAAAATTCAGGTACAGTTCTGACAATCATATTTGCTAACCAATTGCTCAAGATCATTAATTTATTATCATTACTTTCTACATTTGAAAGCGACTTTTTTAATATTCTATCTTCATTTCTACGCACAAAAAAGTCCCCTCCCCTCTAGGCGCAGCGGATATTATTAATGTATTAGCTTGTTCTGACCGTATATCATACGGTCAGAACAAGCTAATACATTAATAATATCCGTTTGAAGGATGAAAATTAAACACGCACTAAGCGCGTTATAGAAACTTCTTTTGTGCGTAAATAGGGGAAGCAATTTTCATCAAGTATGTGTTCAGCTCGTGTTGACAAAAAGAATCCGAGCAGAAATAGCCTTTGAATCGAAAAACAACAACATTTGTCTTGATAAGAAAGGAATCTTTGTCTAGCAGGGCAGTAAGAAAGGATGAAACAGTTTGAAACCCAATTACAACACACACTGAGCGCGTGGGGAACTTGCTATGTGTGTAATATAGGAAACGAAATTCTTCACATAGGTTCACATAGAATCCGCAGTATTATCAAAGAAAATATTTGAGTTCAGTTGAAAGAATTGAATGAACGACATCCGTTTGCAAACTTGCACAGTCAAGTCATTTCGAAGACTTTAGTGAGGTTAATTTCAAGTTGGAATCACGAAATAATGCAAAGACTATTTCCAGTTCTTTTACACAAATTCTTTTGAGCCTTACATTCGAACTGTGGTTAAACCAATCCAACTTTTAAGCTTTACACGCACCTAATAGCTTTCTCGAAGTTCCGCCGTCGAAGCTGATTATAAAGACTAGCCACCTTTAACACTGCACATTATTGACAGGTGTCAATCTTTTATATATTGGCCAATAGCAGAATCGTTCCCAGCTTTGACGCAATCTATTTTGTTTTTCATTTGTTTCTCAGTTTAGCAAACTAATGGGAAATTGAGCTTTATAAGGTCTAAGACTTTGCTATATTTTCACATGCAAACTCACGGTCATGGCGAAGGAATTTGTCAATCGATCGGACTTTTGTCCCTTTCGAGTGGAGATCTACGACGGCGAGAAAGTACCAACAACTCTGCAATCCTCTCTCGAATCACTTTTAAACGACACGGAAGCAAGGAGCGTTCACCTCTCACGAGAGGCATACAAAGCTGAAATTCGCGAACTTTGCGGCCACAATAGCGGAGAAACTTTGACAGCTTTAGCTTACGAGAAAGAGAATGTACAGCCCGCTGGTATTGTAATCTTAGAAAAGCGCGGTTATGACTCTCAGCTTTTGGTACCCATCCCTGGACATGAAATTGCCGCAGAAATCAAGAATACTGCAAGAAAGTCATTGTGGGAGCTCAAGTATTGTGTCCGTAGAGCTGATCTGAAAGGCAAAGCTGTGGGAGATATCTGCATGGGGTGTGCTATCGAAGGCGTGATTCAGTCTCAGACAAGTAGACGCAGCCTACCAAGAAATACCAACATCTGGCTGAAGGTTGCTGGATCATTTAAGAATACAGCAGCAATTAGACTCTACCTAACATATAACTTTATTTTTGCAGGATTTTATCAAGATGAAAGAAGCGCCGGTCATGCTTCCTTAGTAATGGTTTTGCCGAACGTCAACGAAGCTGAGAAGGTGGAAAAGTCCTTTCGCAGCTTAAGAGCTAGGTTGCAAGCTCTTTATCTTTTGCCCAGTCTTTTAGAGGTTAGAAAGAAAACTATTCAAGATTTAAAACTGTTCTTACCTAAAATTCATTTTAATCAATGAATAAGCTATTTGCCAATTTGGACTCAAAAAGAAGCTGAAATTATTTAAAATAACTTTTTTTTTCAAACTTCGTCCAGTTATTACCCACAGCAGAAATATGCGAAATGTCAGCATGAGTAAACTGCGCCTTTAACTGCTAGTCTAACTGTTCATAGGCATAGCGAACAAATGAGTTTATGATGTAGTTATGTATACCAAACTTAACGCAGTACAATCCTTAAAAATACAGTACTGTAGCAAAATATTGCGAAATCTGTTTTGTTATATCCCTGAACGAGCGTAAAAATAGATACTTAAAATATTTGGATCCAGAAATTATAAACTTAAAATATTAGATACTTAAAATATTTGCATCCAGAAATTAATTTTTTTTAAATTCTTTATACTGTGATACGTGTTGCCAACTTTGCAGTGATAAATATGGAAGAAAATAAGGCGGTGGGGTCACCATTTTTTTGCAAAAAATACTTTTTTCGAGGAAGGACTGGGGCGAGTTTCGCAAAAGTCGTCTTAAATTAACTTATTTTTCACTGCCAACGTTAAATAACTGTTAAGATATGTAGGATTCGGTTATACACCCAAACACTGATATTTGTTCCCATGATTTAGGTTTCACCAACATGTGCATTGCAAAACAAGGGAATCACCTTAATTCCGCCTTTTGATGTTTTTCATTTGTGTGTATTTGCCAGACACCTGCATCAGCTGACCCCAGCAGGACTGCATCTGTCGAACCAGATCAACCATCGTTATCTGTCGACCACACCCCTGGCTCATCAGGAGATGGAACTTTACAGGTATGCATAACTATGATAACTGAAACAAATGGGGGAACTAACGGAATGTCTTCGATGTTGTACGGTAAGCTATAGAATAACCTCAGGTAGGGACTCCCTATTTGAAGTGACAGGGGTGATCAGCCTAGAAAGTCAAAATGATTTTGACCACTAAAAGATACGACCTTATAACTTCTGTTAAAATATTTGTGTTTAATCACAAGCACAGTAAAAATACATCTAACTATATCAATTTCAGAAACTAAAAGGTACGGACTTGTGTTACGTACATAATTAGCTTTTATCAAAGGACCCCCTAAATGGTATGGGAGTGACAGAAATGACCCCCAAAAGTGCAATGCCTAAAAGTTAAAAAAAACACTAATATTTTAAAAATGGGAATACCCTAAGGTAGTGGCGAGTAACAAATACCTTAGACTTCCTTGGGTAATCCCCCTTTCCACTCTATGCCAAAGATCCTATGCATAATCCCCTTCACCACCCCTCCCCGTCCTAGTAGATAGCCCATTCGCCTTGATAGTCCCCCCAACAAAATTCCAGATTTTATAACTTGCAAAAAAATAAAGCGTTTACTGACAAGTACAAGAACACGTATATGTAAATGTTTTGTTGACAAGTACACGCTACGTCTGCCATGGATTACGTTTTGTACTTTCTGCATGACTTTCATTTTTGTTTTCCAATGCAAATGGCAATCGCCACTACTGTAGTGTCTGTCTATTTCCTCATTTTTCCTTGCCATAAAAATAATGCCGGCCTTTTTTGATCTGACGAAGGGCTAGCGCTCGAAACGTCAGCTGCTACTCGCTCCCCACGCCGGTTATCATACCATAATCGACTTTTAGCTGATCATACCAGTGTTTATCTTCTCCGCCGACGCAGAACAACACTAGTTTTAACGGGAACTAGTCACCCATCATAAATAATACTCCCGCGCAAAATACTCGCGCAGCTCTAATAACGACCCCTCTCCTACTAGGATGACCAAGGATCATTAAACGATTCTAATGACCAGGCAGGAACAGACCAAACACACAGAGCACGGAAGCGTAGAAGACGACGTGGCGTCGCTGTCGCTGCCTCACCAAGGCCTGCAGTTGCTGGAGTGCGTCGCTTAATAAATGGCCTGAAATTTCGAAACTACTTGGAGCAACTTCGCTACTCAGCTACTATCATTGAAGCTCAGAAAGACATCTCTGCAGAAGATATGATTCAAAGAAGTCAATTAATGCTTGAAAACATCAACAACTGCGAACAGAGTCACGCCCTATTGCAGAATTTGGAAATCGCCCGCCAACTGGAGTACATTAGCAGAGAAAGGGATGAACATGTTTTGAACACGGCATCTTCGTTGGATAGACAAGGTGATAAGATCTCTTACCGATTCCCTTGAAATGAACCAATTTTCTATATCCGCGTTTTTTAGTTTTGAGCGCCACAAGGGAGGCTTATTTAAGCACGACCAACTTTTACAAGAAGTTAAGGGCATTTTAACAGATAGGCTGTATTGGATCTATATCCAAAATAATGTGCCAAATAGCATCCACAAGGTATTGCAGAGTATCCGCCTTCCGTTTAAATGGAACGTGTCAGTTCTGATAACTGGTCCAGTCAGTTCCTAGAACTGAAGCGTTCCATTTATGAAATGGCCAGTCAGACCAGTCAGTTCGTGTAAATGGAAAGCACCCTAAGTAGATGATCTGGTAGTTATTAAGACTACGAGCTAACGCCTTTTTTTTTACCAAGGTCAACTTCCATTCAGCCTTGCTTACGCGCGTGAAGTGTTAAAGGCGGCTTGGGCGATTTACAGATATCCTGTATTACGGCAAGTCAAGCTTACTTGGACAAATGCTGTGAGGGCTTTACCAGAGATAGCTGAATTTCTAGACGAAGAGGTAAGGCTTTTGTTGACACTGTCTGTTGCAAATGTGTATCAACATGTTTCTGCAATTACGCAAACGTAGTGTTTCAGAAAACGCTTTACAGTTACGAAATAGAAAACACTTTCGTTGTTTACATAGCGTTATGTAAACACAGACAGTTCTCAACTTCTTTTATAACAATGGAAGTTTTTTGTTTTAAAGAAAATCTAAACGCAAACAAATCTCTGGCCGTGACCACCCTCAGTGAATATAACCATTATTATTATTATTATATATTTCTATTTCTGTTTGGTTGTTGTATTTCGCTTCTTTGACGTCAACCGAGTCCGAGTTTAAATATCCTTATGCAAACATCCGAGTGTGCGTAATACAGGCTCTTCTTAATATTTATGCTAATTTACGCGAAAGCGAGGACGAAGAGAGGATAAATCGGATCCAAATTATAATAATCCATGACCAATTACAAAGTGAGTAAAAAACGCTTTAATGACATAAAAGCAAACCACAACTTCGCGTTCAATGTTCACTTTTAACGTCTTGCAAGCAGCTTGCACGAAAGTATTTAAAGCCCACGCATAACTTCTTTTCTCCACTACTACTATCAGATTTTCTCACGAGTTCTTCTGTAAAAATAAAAGTGAAATATGGATGAAAGATCGAAGTCTCGAGATATCTCTTTGACCGAGGAAGCCGCCAGCCTGGAATTTGATCCGTGCTCTCACTTCGCCCGAATTAGCATAAATATTAAGATGAGCCTATTAAAGTGCCTATAACCCCAAAAATTTATTTTTTTGAATTGAAACTTTAAACCATTATTCAGAACTTAAGGCAAATATAGGAGGCTAAAACTCAACAGTATTTTTTTTACGGCGTTTCAAAGTTGAGAACCAGAACATGTGGCCGTCAGTTTTCAATTCCCTTTGGGAGCCTGGAGACCAGTGGCCTGTGACGTGTATGTAGTCAGGCGTTCGTTCAATCCCATACAAACGTCTCTTATTTCTGCGACTCTTGCAAGCTCACCACATGATAAATATCCAATGAAATATCACCAAACTTGGTAAATTTACTAATTTCGTTGTGCTCTTTCTTGTGATGGAGTTTATTTCCTATTGATTAGACTATAATAGGACGTTTTTCCTTTTTGAATTCTTTTTCTTATTCAGATTTTCCAACTCCTTTGAGAATACCAAGACAATAGTCTAAATTAAAGGAACAAAAGAAACCGTGCAAAGGATTCTGGTAGTTGTAGTAAAATGCGCCCGATTGACGTCATAATTCCAGGCCCTCACCAAGACTCGCGCTGACTTCCAACTGGAAACAGGAAGCCCAAAACGGATGTTTTCGCTAACTTTGACACCAGTAAAATCGTCGAAGTTTAGTTTTTTCACTTTTATTTTTTCGAATTCTTTGTCAGGGCGCTATACAGAATAGACGTCAAAAATATTTTTTTGGGGGTTATTGGCACTTTAAGTCTTTATAACAATATTAATGTGCAATGTATCTGACTATACCCAAAGGTGAAACTCAACAAAGCACTACCGGATACTATTCGCATGGCACAGGATGAACAATACCAATTTTCCTTGAGGTTATCAATTCAGTTCCCAGAAGCATGTTTAGGAGACGGTGATGGTTTGCCTGGCACTAGGGTTAACAGGAACCATGGATTTTACCAAGACGACAATGCAATTGACGATATCCATACCGTGCAGTTACTTTGGAAACCATACGTGAAATACTTTGGCGAGTATGACAGTCAGGTACTTGCAGGTAGATCGCTTCTAAGAAGTAGACTTGTCGGCTTTGATACGCAAGAGGCTCCTAGACCACCTGGTAGGAGAGATGCGAAAGTCCCTCAGCCTTTTTGGAGAGAAGGAAAAGAAACCCTGGAAAGAGAACTGGAAAGGCTCAGAGGTGACATACCAATTCCATCTGCTAACATCTTGGTCGACTGCTATGGAGTAGATGTGTTTGGACGACTCCTAGTAGACATCCGGGGAATAAACAGAAGTAACAATGAAGCTAATCCAACAACGGAAAGATTTGACTTAGCTAAGAGAGTTCTCTTAAGTGGATACGCATATCCAACAACCCAGTACTTTACGAATGATACACTATTGAATGCTTTTCAGGAATCGGTGAGAGAGAAACGTGGCTGTTTTAAGGGCGATAGACCAACTGCGCATCCAATTATATGCAGGAGAGACCGACATCAGTTGGAGATTTCCACTTCAAGGGCCCGTCGTCATATGTACTCTGAGTAACTGGTAATGGGTAGTTGATATTTTTGGTGTTCACTGGACGCTAAGAGTTCCAACAGGTGTGATGTGAACTGAGTAGCGTCACATCTGGAAGAGAGCTGGGAGTCCTCGGTGCATCAAATAACAAAACCCATATCTGGAAAGAGGAGTAGAAGCTAGATCAATCAGAAACAGCCAGACCAAACAAAAAGGATAAGAATAATAACAAAAATGGCAACAATACAATAATAACAACAATAATAATAATTTAGTAAGAGTTAAGGTATTGTTAGCTAATAATAGGATTAATTAAAGTATGAATTCTAATATACACTCATTTCAATAATTTAAAAGTTAGTCACCCGAAAAGCTAGGTAAAAGCATCACGGGAAGTATTACAACTACGTACGTTTGAGAACTGTTTTATTTAAATCAGTTTTTAGACAAGCATGGATTGCAGACTAACTGATTCTGATGCTATGTCTGTCTGTCCAATGATAAAATGGTACTTTTAGAATAATTATAAGCCTCAAAGAGATTTGTAGTTGAATTTGTATTTGAGTAAATTTGAATTTGTTTTGACCATTTCACTCAATTTATTAGTACTAATTAGAGGCGCTAAGGCCTGATTGTTATCATGTACAATTACTATCTAGAACTACTTATCAGTTGTATGGTTTTTGCAAGCTAAAGCTTTGAGTTCATTTTAAAAACAGCGCAGCTGCTAGACAGTATCGGATTTGCAAAACTATTAACAATAACTGCATGCGAAGAAAATTAAATACCACACGCCGCTTCAAATATACTCATGATCCTCGTTGGTCACAACTTTGATGCTGCACCTTTTCAGGTGACTAACTTTTTTGGCATTAGTGTATGTCATCTGAGTGCAGTGATCAGCTATTTCATTCAGTCAATCCATTCCACTTAATTGAAGGGCCGGTTTCCTAATTTTTGATGGTACGTACAGCTAAATACATCGAGTACTTGCCATAATCAGGCCTGTTTCTAAGTTTTCTTTAAATTTGCAATAAATTTGACGATAATTAATTTCTCCTAAGCTTGGCGGTATATGCCTTACAGCTGGATGAACAGCAGTAATTACTGACTTTCACCGGATTACCATTCACATAATTATATGAATTAAGTCTCAGGGCCATTTAAATGAAGCAAAATAATTTTGGATCTTGCCTGGTTGGTACACATCAGAGCTCTTAAATACATGGATGGCTATTTTAAAATTCCTAACTTATAATTAGGAGCATAGAGTTAAGGCATCGGCCTTTTTGTAGGAAACAGTCACGTGGTGATATATCACTTCTATAACCAATGAATTGCGCTCATGCCCCCATGGGAAAGACTTTCCTGGGTGGCAAACAAACTTCTAAATGCTGTTGTAGAAAGATGGACAATCGATTGCTAATTAACACTTATATCGATCTCGTACAAGCGCCTTTAAATTAAAAAAAAGTCAGAAACTTTGCCAACCAGTACAACCACGTGATTGCATTCCTGCAAAAGGCCCATTGTTAGCTAATAATAGCATTAAGTATTAATGGTAATCATGATTTAATTATGTCATTTGAGTGCAGTGACGATGCATGACAGCTATTTGAACGAGACAATTCATTCAGATTGAAAGGCCGGTTTCTCCATTTTTGATAGTACAGCTGGTGTATAGGTTTGTCCTTGCCATAATAATCAGGCCTGTTTCGGAAATTTCTTTAAATTTGCAATAAATTGGATGATAATTATTTTTTCCAAAGCTTGGCGGTATATGCTTAACAGATGGATGAACAACAGATTATAATTCACATAATTATATGAAGTTTCAGAGACATAATGCAGCAATACAATTGTGGATGGGGCTCGTGAGTTAATTATTGGAGCTTGCCTGGTTGGTGCACATCAGAGCTTACTTAATTAACCCTACCATGTAGATTGGATGCCTGTATAGTTCTATTTCTAAAATTCATTAATAATTCATAAAGGGTACTAGCCAATCATATGTGCTAAATGACACCACATGATGGCCTCTTTTAATATACCCCAGTATAGACACTGATCAATAAAACATCATTTCAGTGATATAGACATGATGTTTTATCAATCACATTTATATCAAATTTTATTAATCAGGTTTCTATCAAATTTGACATAAACCTGATTACTAAAACTTCATGTCTATGTCACTGATATAACGACTCTGATGTTTTATTATCAATCAGTGCTTGCTCCCAAACTGACAGTCCTAATATAAGTGCAATGTCTCGGGAAGGTCCAATGCAAAGGCTCCCGACATCACGGTGTTATATATATGCCAATGTGACCGAACTATCAATGTAGGACCCATTGTTTTGTTCCGTACTCTAACCGAGTATGTCAGTGATGCACGACATAGCTATAAACAAGAAATTAAATCAAAATTTATCAAAAAAAAAATTCTCTCTTAAGCTCAGGACCACACTTACACGATTATTGGGTAAATCGACGGTCGGGAGGTCGTAATGCGGTTGGATGATCGTACGTAAGGTCGTTGGATCAGTCGGTTGGCTTGCAATCATCCGAGCAGATTCTCCTGCAGGCCCGGGGGGGGGGGGGACTCCCATATAAAAGGGGTAGGGATGCTCGTCGGACATTTTCGATTTGACCCCTAAGAGGTACTAAAATGGGCGTGGCTCAAGCTTATTTTGACCCCTAAAAGATAATAGAAATGTAAATTTATAACAGCTTTTTTGTTCAATTGACACCCGACCCCAAAAAGGTACCGCTTTACATAGAAATGTCTGTGTTTGATGGTGGATACCCTAAGTGGTACCAAACTCCTGATTTTGACCCCTAAAAGGTACGACGAGCATCCATGTACCCCTCACATAAGGGAGTCCCCCCCCCGGGCCTGCAGGGGCCATTAACTTATCAGATTATTGGGTAAATCGGACGGTCGTAATGCGGTATATATTCATTACGACGTCTAGCTATTCGTTTATCACTTACGTACGTACGTAATAGTTCATTAGTTACTTTTCTTCTATATATTTTAATATTAATAATACGATACATGTAGGTATATATAAGGATTGAATCATTTAAATTTAGTTCTCTCGCTTGTTGGACAGCCACAAGTACGCCAACTTAGTTGTCGTTTATATTTATATATCGATTTTCCATGGCCTATTATTGTTACTTTGCAATTTTAGATTTACTGTATTTGATTTAAGTATGTGTAAAGCCTCTTATTTGCTTTGCGATCGGATTATTATATTTTGATTTGATTTTCCCATTTCCCTGTAAATTGTATATGGTATTGGTTGTATACACATTCTTTCAGAATGTAAAATCTTACGGATTTGGAATGTTTAATGGCTTCCTTCAAGCCATGTTATATACTTTAGAAATTGTTATTAATATAATTGTTATATTTGTTAAGTATTATTTATTTACTATTTACCGTAGTTAATTAAAAAAAACGTTTGCTATATACTGTCCACCAGGCATTCGGCACTGTCACACACCACAAGTTGTCATGTTATTATTATCTTCGCGTCAAGCGTATATGGCGTAGTATGGGAAGGAATTTGATTTACCAAAACGTTGACTGTACTGCAGTTGTATGCAAGCTGGGACCAGCACTGAATCAATTTGAAATGTTGCTGTCGGGTTAAAGCTTAATGACATAATATATTATGGCCTTATAGCTCTAAGACAGGGCTAATGCATGCATATGGCTCTAATTCATGGCAGACGTCCTGATTGGATGTGGCCCTAATGGCATGTACATAAATTAAGCAGTGTCCCAGAAATAATGATTCATGAGACCACCTTTTGAAAAATCATGTTAGATATTCAACACAAATGAGTATATTTTATATACCGCATATTACCTGGCCCATACATTAATTGTTTGTACCTGCTATAGATGTCCAGTCCTCGATTGGCAGATTTCCAAGCATTATCTAACTTGATTTTCCAAAAGGTGGTCACCATCACACTGGATTTATCAGACATTTTAGACTAGCTCCCAGGCTCCTGGAAAACAGTAAAAATGCTGGTTAAGGACCGTAGGTGCCTACGCCCATGTTCTGCGCTTGGTGCACAAACGGTCCATCCGATCCTGTATGTATATCCCCCCCTCCTGGATATTATTGGGGTTATTAAGCTTAATGACATACTATATTATGGCCTAGGTCTTACAGAAGACAGGGCTAATGCATGCATATGGCTCTAATTAATGGCAGACGTCCTAATTGCATGTACATAAATTAAGCAGTGTCCCAGAAATAATTATTAATGAGACCACCTTTTGAAAAATCATGTTAGATATTGAATACAAATGAGTATATTTTATATACCGCATATTACCTGGCCCATACATTAATTGTTTGTACCTGCTACAGATGTCCAGTCCTCGATTGGCAGATTTCCAAGCATTATCTAACTTGATTTTCCAAAAGGTGGTCACCATCACACTGGATTGATCAGACATTTCAGACTAGCTCCCAGGCTCCTGGAAATCAGTAAAAATGCTGGTTAAGGAGCGTAGGTGACACCGCCCATACCCTGGGCTTGGTGCACAACCCGTCCACCCGATCCTGTATATATATATTTCCCCCACCCTTCCTGGATATATATTGGCGTTAAAGCTTAATGACATAATAATTATATTATGGCCTTATAGCTCTAAGACAGGGCTAATGCATGCATATGGCTCTAATTCATGGCAGACGTCCTGATTGGATGTGGCCCTAATGGCATGTACATAAATTAAGCAGTGTCCCAGAAATAATGATTCATGAGACCACCTTTTGAAAAATCATGTTAGATATTCAACACAAATGAGTATATTTTATATACCGCATATTACCTGGCCCATACATTAATTGTTTGTACCTGCTATAGATGTCCAGTCCTCGATTGGCAGATTTCCAAGCATTATCTAACTTGATTTTCCAAAAGGTGGTCACCATCACACTGGATTTATCAGACATTTTAGACTAGCTCCCAGGCTCCTGGAAAACAGTAAAAATGCTGGTTAAGGACCGTAGGTGCCTACGCCCATGTTCTGCGCTTGGTGCACAAACGGTCCATCCGATCCTGTATGTATATCCCCCCCTCCTGGATATTATTGGGGTTATTAAGCTTAATGACATACTATATTATGGCCTAGGTCTTACAGAAGACAGGGCTAATGCATGCATATGGCTCTAATTAATGGCAGACGTCCTAATTGCATGTACATAAATTAAGCAGTGTCCCAGAAATAATTATTAATGAGACCACCTTTTGAAAAATCATGTTAGATATTGAATACAAATGAGTATATTTTATATACCGCATATTACCTGGCCCATACATTAATTGTTTGTACCTGCTACAGATGTCCAGTCCTCGATTGGCAGATTTCCAAGCATTATCTAACTTGATTTTCCAAAAGGTGGTCACTGCAACTATCACACTCAAGCTTAATGACATAATATATTATGGCCTTATAGCTCTAAGACAGGGCTAATGCATGCATATGGCTCTAATTCATGGCAGACGTCCTGATTGGATGTGGCCCTAATGGCATGTACATAAATTAAGCAGTGTCCCAGAAATAATGATTCATGAGACCACCTTTTGAAAAATCATGTTAGATATTCAACACAAATGAGTATATTTTATATACCGCATATTACCTGGCCCATACATTAATTGTTTGTACCTGCTACAGATGTCCAGTCCTCGATTGGCAGATTTCCAAGCATTAATTATTGAACACAAATGAGTATATTTTATATACCGCATATTACCTGGCCCATACATTAATTGTTTGTACCTGCTACAGATGTCCAGTCCTCGATTGGCAGATTTCCAAGCATTAATTATTGAACACAAATGAGTATATACCGCATATTAGCTGGCCTGTACATTGTTTGTACCTGATACAGATGTCCAGTCCTCGATTGGCAGATTGCCAATCGAGGACTGGACATTTGTATCAGGTACAAACAATGTACTCATTTGTGATTGGATCATGCATTAAGGGTTGATCAAAATATTCTCATTGAAAGCTACCATTTCAGTGCCACAGCATGCTGTGTCATACGTCAGAGCTGTAACATCACCACCAGGGTTGTCAGTAGAAATTGAGACAAGAGCTAGGCTACACAGTGTTTCACAGGTGGTTACAAGATTGAGAGAGAATTAGGTTAAAATGTGATAAATGAAGGTAAATTTGGGGAAAATGGACTGCTATTTTTAACTGACTGCTGGATGAATTCGCTGTTTGCCTTCTTCTACTGACATTTTAGTCACAACCAGTGACCACTTACACAAAATCTGCTCTATTACATCAGTTGTTTACAGTACATACCGAGGGGACTCTGCACAACTTGCTCACAGCCAAGTTGGTACACAATTTGTCTGAGTGATATCTCTCTGGCTCTTCAATACACGTTTTTATCCTTGGCCCTGTTCAGGAGATCGATGAGGAAAACACCGTATCATGAAATTCCATGTCTACAGACTACAGTGTATAAATTAAGCGATACATCAAACATTTTGATTCAATACTCTACTCTGCTTGGGCTAGCTCTGGTAAAAGCACTATGAAGTATAAAAAAGTGCTTGATAATAATAATAATTAAAAATTGAAAATAACATATGTCATTATAATTATTATTATTACTTCTTTCCTATCATTCCCTTGAGTCCCTAAACACACAGCAAAACTTTGTGATGATGGATCCATGCAGGCCTATATATACACATCCACACTATATTCTTATTTGTGCAATCTGCACAATTATGTACACTAAGCAATTATTGGATGCGGTTGAGCATAATCATAGTGAAAATTATCAAGACGGAGGTCTGCGTTAATTCACAGACCGAGGTCTTGATACTGTTTTCTCTATCATGTCAAAACCGAATTCAATAATAATATTGTTTTATTATACATTTTTTATAACTAGCTCAAGTTTTAGCAAAACAAAAAGCTATCGAAAACAAAGCCAAATGAAACGCTGTATAAAATTGGTTTATTTATGATTGAATATCTGATTCAAGATGTTTTCTTTCTTATTCAAGCTAAATAAAATATTGCATTTATTTTACAAGTTTGGGAGAAAGGAATGACTACAAACATTAGCTGTCAGCACTTAAAATAGCATTAAATGGCTCAAAATAATGAAATAATTCAGTGCCCTGCTTTAAATCTAGTGTAAAATTGTCATATTTGCTAATATCATCGAGCGCTAATTATTATCTGGCGCCTAGCAATTCAATTCACCATGTGAGCTGATAATCATAAGACTAGCTAGGACCAATCGTTAAAAATGTTGATATAGCAATTATAGTCCTATGACCTCACACATAGGGATGTATAGAATATAAGGGACCATTCATTATTTATGCCAGGGGGTGGGCTGGCAAGATCCATCATAAGCCTAAACAAAACCTCTTGACCCCCTTCCAAGGAAAAGCAAAAACTCATGACCCCTCTAGATGTAATTTGAAAAATAGCCCCCCACCCCCACATTTAATTGTTTCCATATTTTCTGATGACCCCCCCTCGAGTGTCCTGAATTTATCGTGCCCCCCCCCCCCCCCCCCCCCCTCCCCACACCTCATTCTTGCCAGCCCACCCCCTGGCATAAATAATGAATGGTCCCTAAGGTTCTCTGAGCACATCTGCTGTACATGTAGTTCATGCTTTTATAGCCATTAATCTGGGAAGCAATATTTAGCAATACCACTATCATATATACTTGTTAATTCCACTGCAGCAATAGCACCATTTTTTATTAGCAAAAACATGTTACTGTTAGATAGGTATCAAGCAAAACGATTATCCCCAAATGCCCAGGATGTGGTGGGCAAGACATAATTGGGAGATTACTGAAGCAAGCTCCCCCTGACCCCGAGGCGAACAAAAGAGAAAAAACGAATACGGTAACTGCTCTTGAGAAGGAGTGTTTGACTTAGAAATAGAAGAAGAAAATTCCGTGTTTTTAAAATTAATATAATTAATCCAACTCTGTCATCTGTGTCAGTTTAATTGTCGCTATAAATCTGACAGTTCTGGTATTTAGATTTTAGAATTTATTTTAGGGGAAGAAAGAAATTTAGTCACGATTCAGGACAACATAACTTAACTCATGTTATTACATTCTGCTCCATTATCATTTAAACTATTTTTGTAGATACTAAGAAGGTAGACTCACCCGTTTACAGGCTCGGAATATGTGAAGGTATTAGAAATGAGCGAGATATCTGCATGTGAATACAGTCATTACACGTGCAAGGCCGCTGTGCATTGTTGTTCATGATATCAAACCAGGCACCCCAAGCTTTATTGTTATGATATTATGAGGTATGTATGGGATAAATCTAGAATGGTACTAAAATAGTAATAGTCATGAAAGTTTACCTGTGCGTTGAGAAGTTGTTTATCTTCCCCAATTATGTACTTAAACTTGGTGTGAGTCAATTGTTTTACCCTCCCCAGCGTATTTCCCATGCCTTCTCGCTTGGGTTCCCTGTGTATTACTCCTCGTGTATTACCGGATGGTGTAATTTGCGGCTCGACGGCTTGACGGCTCGACGGCTTGACGGCTTGGCGGCTCGACGGCTCGACGGCTTGACGGAATGGCGGAATAACATATTTTTTTTCAGAGGCTTTGTAAGAAGTGCAAACATACATACATACACTTTATTTATCCTCAAATTTACAGAGTAGCTGAAATAAGCTAACGTTTCGAAACGTTTGAAACAGGGACAATTGACGAAAAGGCTAATTGATCTGTTTCATATAAATATAAACTTTGATAGACCCAGCTGGCAATTGGAGGATTTGCAAGAGCTCCAGTTTAACTTTTTTTAAACCTTTTTCAAAGTTCTTACTCGACAAAGCTTAAAGGGGAATTATGCCGTTGAGTTTCTTTTCCCTGAAACTTTTCTCGGCTTTCTTTATTTCCCCGGGGGTCTTCCCTGTTTAACTTCCGTTTAATACTTACTTGCATTTGTGTGAATGCAATACAATTTTATTTGAGTTTTTAGTATGGGTCTGTACAATGTGCGAGGCATGCGAGCCAGCGATGCGAGCCATGAAAAATATATATAATTAATCAAAAACAAAATTTAGTCAGACAAATAAAATTCAATCGATTATTTCCAGTACTGATGTCATTATTCAGTTGACCGGGAATAGGGAAAGTTGTGTTAAAGGAAAAAAATGGCGTTTAAAATTAAAGACATGATCTGTCGCAGTGTGGAAATTTCGAAGATCGGCTGAGCCAAGTCCAAGAGAATTTGACTTTCTTTCCGATTAACGATAAAAAGCAAGCATTTTTGACGACCTTTCGGAATCAGTATTCTCCAGATACAGAACCGAGATGAACAGACCGAAACTAACAGAACAGAGATGAACAGACTGATGGTTTTAATACGGACATGAATCGAATTAGTGCAGAACTGAATAAACTACTTTTCGGATTGCAAAAACAATTTATCGAACTGCAAATGACGTGAACAAACTAGTAGGATAAAGAAGAAAAGTATTAAACCGGAAAAAAACGACAGAACAAGAAAAACGAGCGAAACTGAACTCTGAGAGGAAATTATAAAATTGGCCGGACCCCTGTGGAAACATCAACAAAGGGTGACTTTCGATTCTCGCTGGAAAATCGATGGAAACAACGGTTGTCACGGTTTTAGTTTAGAAGTCGCATGTGTGTTACAGAACTGTTGACGTTTCATGGGTTTAGCGCTATGGATTCGGGAACGCACTGACATACAGCTATGTCGATTGTATTGTAGAGCGGCCATATCGAATGTATATTGGAACAAGAGCCCACTGGACTTTCACTCGGGCCACTATATATTCATCAGGATACATTTTGCATGTCCCATCTTTATGGAGGAATGGGTACTCCCATAAAGAAATTGTTTTCAGTGTCCAAGGGAAGCACCATTAGAAATGTGGACGGGGGAGGTAGGACTTCCTCAAGCTAAGATGCACATTTTGTTCGTCGCTGGAAGCGGATCAGAGAAACTAAGTAATATATTGAACTGAATTGTGATTGTAATCGAAATATTGTAAATTAGAATTAGAAAGGACTTAGCTGTGAATAACTGTGAGGGTAAAGAGAACAAAATAAAACTTACAGCGAGGTATACGCTGGTATAAAAATAAAAACGTTTCATTTTTCTAGGGATCCAGTAGCAGGGGTCCACGTTTCGTCGACTGACTCGGGTTCCTGTAAACGGAAAATTTGATTTTTCCACCTCAAAAAGCATTTACCATTGCAGGAACTCTAATCTCAATTTTCTTACTTTTTCTTGCAACTCGCATTTTTAAACTTGCAACTCGCATTTTTCAACTCGCATTTTTCAACTCGCATCAAATCCATTCTCCATGTTGACTGACAACCAGTAAGCAAAGCACACACTGGCGGAAGCTGAATACTTACCTTCTCACATTCATTTGCAACGAAAACCCCAAAACCCTAGCCCTGAAAACACATGGTAATTCGAGCCACCGACATAAAATCCGCGGCTGAACTGAATATCAATAGCAAAGTTTTTTGCAACAGTTGGTTACATTGTACAACGTGTCGTGTGAATGGGATTGGTGCCTGTACCAAGCATTTTGGCCAAGTGTCTACACCCTAAATTTGGTCCGCGGACCCAAACGTTTTCGGCACGACACCTATTTTTGTCGTGTACATATGAGCATTTCTGGGTCCGCGGACCCATATTATCTCGGTCCGCCTGGTTGGAGAGCCGTCCTTGAGAATTATAGCATAAGTCTACAATAATTATTACCTTAAATAAAGCTTTCCAAACATAACGAAGGTATATCGGTTAATAAGAGTTTTATTATATGGCCATTTTGAAATCTAAAATAAAAGGTAAAGGCAGGGAAATGTTTTTTTATTTGCATTGCTACAGCGCACGTGTAACACTCAAATGGCTTCTCCAGTACTTTTACTTTTACTACGCTTGGGATTTTTAAAACGATCGATAGTATCGTTGTTTTAGGCATGAAATCTAACAAGAGGAAAGCCTATAAAGCAAAAAGGTGTTCAAAAGTGAACAGTGTTCATTTAAAATGAGATAAATCAAACATCTTTCATCACTAAAGCGGCGCGGCAATATGTTAATTCAAACCGGTAAAGTAGAATCCACCACACCTTCATCAACTACTACATGAGGGTGGGGGGTCTACATGTCAGTTGTCAGTTAAAATTTTGGCCATTTATCAGTTGTCAGTTAGTCCTAGTTAATCATTACTAGAGAAAATTTACAATGTTTGACCCACAAAAAAATAAATTTGTCAGTTGTCAGTTATTTTTCGGTTGTCAGTAAAAAAATCGTCATTTGTCAGTTCTCTGTTATTTTTAAGGCCGTTTGCCAGTAGTTAGTTAACCCCATTCAGACCCTCCTACATGCAGCTTTGATAGGAATTCGCAGCAATTTATGTGAGTATTTTATTTATTTTTTGTATGTGAGGTTTTTTTCATGGCTCGCATGGCTCGCATCGTTGGCTCACATGTTGTCCACACTCCTTCATTTTCCCGCCTCCTACACCCGCGTTCGTTTATTAAATAAGATCGACAGTTTCACACGGTCGCGATAGATAGATTTTTAATACAACGGTTTGAACGTTTGAGCAATTCGATGGTTTTGTTTATTTGACGTGCCAGTATTTTAAGTGTAAACTTAAATGGAAGAAAATATCTAAGATCTAAGAGCCTCCTTTGTATGTGATTAAATAATTATAAATTTCTGGGAAACCTGTCTCGAAATCCTGACTTAGGATTCTGACTAGAGATCTCCTTCCTGCCGCCGTTGTCGGAGCAACTAACCACAGTTAAGTTTACTACGGTAAACCGGCAGGTCACACTGCATGAGGATGCCGTTAACTATAGTAAATTTCGTCCAGTAATTAAATTTATCATAATGTTCTCATTCCACCGTTCCGTCAAAGCCGTCGAGCCGTCGAGCCGTCAAGCCGCAAATTACACCATCCGCGTGTATTACTCCTCTACTGTTGGAAGCTCTACCCACTATAATCTAAGGGGCCGACCATTTGACTTTTGAGGGGGGGGGGGGGGGGGGGGGGTGGGTGTTCTTGTCTGTGCTCGATTTTTTTTTCTTTAGCAGTGTTGTTGCACGAATTTTTTTTTGCGAAAAAAGCGGAGCCAGAACAACGCTTTTCCGCTTGCAGGATATTTTTTTTCGCCACCGTTGGCTTGCAGGTTATTTTTTTTCAAAAACACCCACCCCCCCCCCCCCCCCCCCCCCCCCCTCAAAAGTCAAATGGTCGGCCCCTAAGGGGCCGTGATACGAGACTTTGTCTTCCGCAACCAAAAACAGAATTTATGAAGAAAAGTTTCTCGTATCACGGCGCCAAGACATGGAATGACCTGCCAACAGAATTACGTGAAATTAAATCACTAGGCTCTTTTAAAAACAAAATCAAAACAGTCGCCGTCCTAAATGACCAATGATGTTTTGAAAATTGATAATAGTATGTAGTAGTTTTCATAATTTTAGGATATCATATTATTAGTATAGTATATATATTTTTATATTATTATTATTATTACATTGACAATTCTGTATTTTTATATATATTTAATAGTAGTTAACACGGCTTCTATGTAAATTAGTTTTTCTTATCTGTTAGAATTCCGTGTATAAATATTAATAAAGTTGAAGTTGAAGTTGAAGTTGGAGCCATCAGATTATACTTATTATATACTTTCCGAAATCACAAGTATGTCAGTACATCTTTAAACCGAGTGACCGAGTGTCGTAATAAGTCATTCATTTACTTTCATGTGCTCCTCTCAATATTTCCCAAAATGGCCGCCACAAATCAAGAGGGAGTGGTCTATCTCTTCGAGCTTGCAATTGTGATCTGTTTTCATGACCATTCGACAGATTCGATAAAGTCACGAGGCTAATACTTTTTCGTGACAGTTTCCCTGAAAACATATAATAATATGACGGGTATTTTACTGTAATTCATTCAGGGTCAGTGGTGCATAATTTCTTGGTCCAACTAGAACGGTTGGAAATTTTAAGAGGTAAAAGTGAAATTTGATACCCTCAAGTTTCAACGAATTTAACATACTTTTCCACGATGTCTAGTTGGACTGGCAAACTACATGGTAAACTGCATTACTTCCACCGGTTTTAATTCTGACATTTGTGCGCTCTACTTTCCTCCCGAAGCATTGCTTAATATTTTCTTGAAGATGAGATCAAAAACGTTAAAATGTGAACTCTACATGAGACATAGTGAACTCAATGTTATCGGCTACGACCAAACGAAAGTAGATTCCATCCCTTTACTTTTAAGGGGTGTGGTCGTTCTTGACACAGGCCTTAATATACCTGAGTATACCTAGCCTGGCTTTGGATATTGATGAGAACAGAGCAACCCTGATCAAATTGATATCAATAACATCAAAATGGTCATGAGACTTCTGTATTAAATTTACTACAATTTATAACAGTATCGGTCGATCGAAACCAAGAGCGAGAAGTAATATAGCATTACCAAGCTCCCGGGGGGGGACTCCCCATAAAAATAGACGGGGGTGCTCGACCTCTCTTTTAGGGGTTAAAATCGTTAGCAGTGCTATCTCTTAGGGGTCTTCCAAAGGTCTGCTATCTTTTAGGGGTCTCCGAGACCCAAAATTTTTGTGGCCGAGAAAAAATAGCGCTGGATCCTCGAGCATGAGACCCCACAAGTTGAATCGGTATAATGTCTTTATATAGTCTCTAATAAATCCAATTAATGCCATTTTCTTGTCTTTTGGAGTGCTATCTTTTAGGGGTAATTTTTTTGTGAGCCACGCCCATATTGCTATCTTTTAGGGGTGAATTTCATTTCTCACGTCGAGCACACCCGTCTATTTTTATGGGGAGTCCCCCCCCCCCCCCCCCCCCGGGACCAAGCTACCATCATGAAAAACGTTGGAAAATAAGCAATTTGCTATATAATCGTAAATGGTTTAGGATTGTTTAGATTTACAGTTTAGGAAACTCTTAGGATTAGAAGTGGTAAAAAGCATAACAAAAACAAAGTACGAAGAAAGTTTAATAGCTGAGCTGTCACGCGAGCACGGAGCACCATATATAGATCAGTATAGATTGACTGACTTACTATTTTCCTCGTGCAACTGCGCGCGCACTGTTGCAAGCTATCATTGTCGAATGCGTGTTCGATTCTGGCGTCTCGCGCACTTTTAATCGGCTGTAACGTAAATGCGTTCGTTGCCGCGAGTAAATTCAAATCACTCCATTACCACATCGTGTACTTCGAATAATGTAACATGGCAACGTTTGTGTGCGCGAAATTTAAATCGTCCCACTCTCGCGAATATGTAACTGTGAAGACCTTTACGTTGTTCGTTGTGTTCTGCTACTGCTACTGTTGTTGCTGCTTCTGCTGTCGTTGTTGGTTTATGCTATTTATTTATGTCCTCCGAACTCCAAGGAAACATTAATCTACTGTACAGATACAATGCCAGTCGGCCATGGTCTCACAGAGGAGATATTCCTCCCTCAGAAAGCTCCGTTAAAAGAGGGACACACAAAACAAGATCCCAGATGGCAAGAGTCTACATCTCCAAAAGAAATAAGAACCGCCTTAGGAAAAACGCACCATTCCAGAATCTACACTTGTTGACATTAGACTGTTGTAAAAAATGCTGTTTGACTTCACTTGGAAAAGAGGACATCACATCTCAAAGGCGAGCATTATACGCTCAAAATTACGCAAGTCAGAATTACGCCATGTCCAACCTTATCAAGACAGAAACACTCTATAATGGAAAGACCAAAATAACATACAGCGTACCATCAGTGGGCCAGGTTTGTAAAACCGCATTCCGGAAATGTTTTGCGGTGTCAAACAGAAAAATAGAGATCCTCTTAAGGAAAAGAAGAGAAGATGGGCCGACCCTGATAGAAGATCGCAGAGGTACTCATAAGAACAATCACAGGAAACTGTTACCAACCACAAGGGATGCGGTAGTGTCATTTATACGAACGTTTAACCCAACACCCAGCCACTACCGCCGGAAACAATCTACAAAAAAATTCTTCAGTCCAGTGTACACAATGAGAAAGATGTGGAGAGACTTTCTAAAACTAAATCCAGACATCAAGAGCACCAGATTGCACCAAAAAAACAAGGGACCTGCACTTAGCTATTCTTGCTTTCGGGACATTTTCAGGAACCATCTAAGCCATGAATGCTCTTTTAGCGTGGCGAGGGTAGACACATGTCAGTGCTGCGATAGACTCTCCAACAAGCAGGCAAACTGCGAAAGGGAAATACTCCTCCAGGGAACAGAAGAAGGACGCGTAGAAAAAGAGCTAGCTCTCGTAGCCATTAGGGCTGAACTTAACAAACACCTTAAAGAGAGCGAGAGAAGGTATGGCGCGCTGGATTATGATATTCGAATGTTAGCACTTGCATGATAAAACGTAACCTAACAATACTATGTTTACCATTTAAACAACCTGGGACATTAGGGGGCAAAAAGAAATAGGATCACGTTAACAGTTTCTATCATACGCTAAGTAATGGCAAAAATTAAGAAGTGCTAAAAAGTATAAGGGGAGCCGGGGTGGCGCAGTGGTTAAGCGTTTCGCCTCTCACCTCTATGGCCCAGGTTCGATCCCTGGACGCGGTGCTATATGTGAGTTGAGTTTGTTGGTATCTCGCCCTCGCTCCGAGGGTTTTTCTCCGAATTCAGCCAACACGCTGAATTCCAATTTATCCGGGTCCTGGCTTTGATAAGCCCATATGGTTGTTTCAGGTTCCCGTTAGAATTCAGAGTAAAAAATCAAACCTCAGTTTCCAAACGTTTCTCAAATAGAAGTAATGCGGGTTGAAAATTTCGCCTAGTAATTGATTTTAAATGTCTGAGAAAGACATCCGCCCTGACACTGTGTAATTAAGGATACATTATTGGGATAAAACAAAAGTTATTGGCTTTAATGTTATGTCACGTTACACATGCAATGCAACAATTCAATTCAACTTATTTAAACACGGAGATTTCAACATGAAAGCCGTGTATAATACACTAAGTAAAAATACAAATAATTCTCATAACAAGTAATTAAAGATATTAAACTGTACTATATTAAGCATCTAACTAATATATCTATATCAATATATCTACTGGGGTCATATATTAACAATTAGAAGCAAACTTTATACATTAGTAGTCAGTGACAGACGTTTAATAGTGATTTCTAACATCTTTTATCTCAAGTATGTTAAGGCATGGTTTGAGCATGACATCGAGGCTAAAGCTATTTTATTGAATAGATGGGCTTATATTTGCCCGAGTTCTACAAAAAATGTAAATATTTCTAATGCCAGCGTGTTTAGTCGTTTGAACATATTTTGTTGTGAAATGTATATCACGTGACCAACCACGTGATTACAAAACTCAAAATTGGCCGGTACACATTGCAGTTTTAAAGTAACGATTTCTTGCTTATCCGATTTCACTTCTCGGATGTTTCTAAAGCTCCGTTTGGAATGGTTGCCTCCCTGATAGATTGTTAAGGCGAAAATAGAGAAAACAGGTCACGTGACCTGCTCTTGGAACCAATTTTCTCACTGCCTCCAATGGCAAAATATCAACCATTCCAAACGCAATTTTATAAACGACCAGATGTGACATCAGATATTCAAAAAAACATTACTTAAAAAAAATGCAATGTTACCGGCTCGTTTTGATTTCTTTGTTTTATCAGCGGCTTAAGGTCACGTGACCTTCAAACTCTAAAATCTTAAGACACATAATTACCTCCTAATTACAGATTCCTAGAGTGTTTCATTTAAAAATTATAAAGATAGCGAATTTAGAGTATTCATCATAATTTATGATAAACCATACCTTAACATGCTTGAGATGTTTAAAACAACAACAAAAGCTATATATGTGCTATATATGTGTGCATTAGGTTCGATTCGTGCACGCTCTAAATAGATCGAATTTACTTAATTGGAATAATATTTAAGTTCAGTTCATATCACAATTTCAACGCACGTGTTGAAAAGAATGTCAAGGGAAAATTGTAAGAGGGAGTTTATTTTAGTTACGTCACAGTGCACCGATTTTACTCGCGCGCACAACCTGAGCGCGTTATTTGATGTCAACATATCTTTTTTTGCGGCACGCGCCATTTTTTAAATCGATCACTGTAACTACTGACTACTCGTACGTTAGACAGATCCGTTGTTCATGATGCCTAAAACTGTTGTCCTACAGCTGGATTACCACAAATCATTCAATATACCAAAAGTTTCAAGTCAAGATGCGTACTATATGAAAAGATTAACAACGCGTTTATTTGGAATATTCGACGCGGGTAAAAAGAAGTTACATGCCTTCATTTATCCAAGCACAATAGGTGGGGAGGGACCAGACGAGGTAATTTCACTGATAGATGTATTTCTTAACGACATACAAAGTGGATTTGACCATTTGATACTATGGGCAGATAACTGTCCTGGACAGTTCAAGGAGAATTTTCTGTTTTTCTTTTGCCAATGGCTCGTAAAAAGCAACAGATTTTTGCGAGTAGACCTAAAGTTTCTTTTGGAAGGACACACGTATTCAATATGCGATCGACGCTTTGGAAATATAGAAACAGCGACAAAGCGTTTTGAAACTATCGAAACCCCTTCAGACTGGATATGCAAATTAAGACGAACTGAGATCGCAAATCTGGAAATACATGAAGCAACTCTGGGCATGATAAAGTCATACAAAACATTTTTACGCAACATTTACGTGAGCCGAAATGAAGATGTAGATGGGAACAAATTCTCTGTCCGAAAACTGGCATGGCTCAACTTTGGCTTCGGAGAGATCAAAGACGAACACGGGGTGTTTCATTTGACGAAACTTGGAGATGGAGAATGTTTCGTTCGATTTTCAATTGACCCTAACGAAAAACCACTTCGTGTCAATTACATCAAGAAGAAGCAATGTGGCTCACTTGATAATGCAAACCTTACCACAAAGAACAGCCAGCTAATTCCAGTATCAGGCGATGTGAGGGACAACTGCGTGAGATTGGCCACAAAATATTTAAGCAATAACGCCACACAATATTACCAAGCCCTTCCAATAATGCAAGAAAGTGAGAGCGACTGAAACAAAACAAAATATGGTATTTTCTTTTGAAGATCGGTGCACTTTGACGTAAACAATTAGACTGCGAACTCGGCGGATAGTTAGCAAGGGGCGTAGCCCGAGTCACCGGTTATCAAAGCCGATAGAAACCAAGAGCGACAATTAAGTCTAGATCTAGCATAACTAAGCCACCGTTCTGTCAACTATAAAGATTGAGAAAATTGACAGCACACAAAAAAAACGTTTTTTCTAAGTGATTTTGTCTGCAGCGCGTGCAGGGTCGACTATAACTGTCGATAGACAGCGCCTGGTTAGCCAATCGGATGGCGAGTTTGGCAAAAGACGGCGGCTGGATTATGCTAATTATATAGCTTAAGCCATATTTGGACACTTTTCGAGTACTGAGCCTGAGATGTTGTGAGACTGTTTTTAGAAATGCAGGGGGGGGGGGGGGGGGTGGGGGGCGGCGAGACATTTGTATAATCATAAATGTAGAAGAGAGGACGTAATTTCCATATATTTGTTATTATTTGTTTTAACTAGAAATAGTACCACCAAGAAAGACACAATTAATGAAACGTTGCTAGTAATGGCCTTTTACGGGAATGCAATCACGTGGTTCTACTGGTTGGCAAAAAAATCTGACGTCATTTATTTGAAGACACTAGCTTGTATGAAGACACTTGGACGATGATCAAACTAACCTTTTCCATGGGATCACGAGCGCAATTGAATGGTTATTGAAGTGATATATCAGCACGTGACTGTGTTTCCTGCAAAAGGCCTATTGTGTCTATCATCTATTTTTACAGTTTATCGACAAGTTTATCGACAATTATGCTTTGCAAGGGAGTAGCTATTGCACGTTGTGTTCTTTCTACGAATACGAAAACAATACTACAATTTATATCCATTTTTGTTACGCTTTTAAGCTCGGAATTTATTATCAGACGAAATTTGCATAGTTGAGTCTGGCAAAGCGTTAACGTATGATATACGGTCTTACTATAACCAACGGTAACTTGGCTTATAGTTCATTTGAAGATGCCATCTGAAAATAAATGTCATTAAAACAGTATCAGTTCTAGAGGCTTTCCAACGTAACAAAGTGAGTTGGAAAGCGTCTTCATTACGGCACGTAGCTATTTGTTTATCACTTAAGTGATAGTTCATTAGTTCTTTTCTTGTACATATGTTTAATATTCATATTTGAGGTATATAAAGACCAATCAGTTTAGAATTCTTTCTCTCGCTTGCTGGACAGCCACAAGTCAGCCAAACTTTCTGACGGAGATTTTATAGTGGAAGATACGTATGCAACTCTACGCGAAGGTATACGTATATATTCGTAATGTTTTTGAACACGTCGTATATTCACGAAATGTTTGACTCAACGATGCAGTAGACATAATTTGTTAGGGCTTGTTTTTTGCTTTACAAGGCATTTGTGACATTAATGATTCTTCTGTCTATTTTTTCTCCTATGAATTCTCGTCTCCATCGCGGGAAAATCGGACAATTTTGGAGGAACTATTATCCAAGAACCTTCAGCGTTGAAACACAACGGAAGAGCACTGAGTTTGAGCTAAAGATTCTTTCAAGTCTCCTTGGAAGGTGGCGTACTTATTCTGTTAAGAGGTAAATTAGAGGATACCTTTGAAACTCTACGTGAAGGTATGTATTCGTACTGTTGCATAGTCGTAAAAGTCAACGAGGCAGTACAAAAAGTTTGAGAATTTAAAAATTCAGTCCTACAACGTAGTACATAACATTTAGTGCTCCTTATGTGTTTTACAAGCCTTCTGACATGATTTTTCTTTGTCTATTTTTTCTCCTATGAATTCTCGTCTCCTCCGCGGGAGAACCGGATATTTTTGGAGGAACTGTTATCTCGGGATCCTTGCTGGCCATGGTCAGCCGCCCAGTCACACGTGCACGTGCAGATCGAACATCTCAACATGCACCAAAGGGTCGCGAGTCCCTATACAAACGCCATCCAGATTGTTATACCAAGAGAAACCTTTAGCTTAATGAGTTCAGTTGTTATACGATCAGACTTTCATTATTTTTAAGATTCTTCAATTTTTGTTTAGGTGACATTGATTTTGAATTATTGTCTGCTGTTTTCGATAAACTATAGGCGAAGTTGCTTGAGAGTTAATGATCTATAAGTGTTTAATGTGAAGGATTTCTTTCTGTAGTTATAAACATTGATAGTTTGAGGTTTGCGGATATCAGTTGCTTTTATATAGCTTAAGTATAGAGCTCGCTCTTATTCAGTTATTTTTAACTACAGTAATTAGGTGTTATTGATTCATCCAGATTTCACTGGGAATGCAATTCATGAATTATTACTTAACAGATTTAGAGTGAATTTTCAGCTAACTCTTTGTAATATATTTTTTGTAGCTGACAGAAGGCCGTAAATTATTACTACTCTTAGTCATTCAGTTACCCCGTATTATGTCATTCAAGTTCAAGTATATGAAGTGGTTCATTTTGGCTACTTTATCGATTCTTTAACGAAATGCTAAGAGAAGGATTGTTTTTCTCTTACTAGTGATTTGGATTAGTTGAAATTTATTATCACGTACCATTGCTCGGGTATTAATCCAAATCGTTGAAAGTGTCTGTCCCAAAAAATCAAGGATTTTCTGGGATATATTGCGATATATTAATATCGTGTTTAAATATATCGTTCAGAC
The DNA here is from genome assembly GCA_030867875.1 of Actinernus sp. WN-2022. Taxonomy (NCBI): domain Eukaryota; kingdom Metazoa; phylum Cnidaria; class Anthozoa; order Actiniaria; family Actinernidae; genus Actinernus; species Actinernus sp. WN-2022. The sequence goes on along the minus strand of JAOWCC010000987.1, from coordinate 38,655 downwards.
TTTATTATTACTAGTTAGATGATAGTAATTTTGCTTGTAAAATTTGTCTTTACATATATATATATATATATCTGCTTACTGAAATTCGTTTGTAAAGTCTGATTTAAAATCGGGCTGGAAGTGTAATGATAAAAGTTTAATTAGTTGTAACTATCCTATCGAACCATTATTTTACTTTATTAGTTTTGTTACGCAGGACCTCATTGTAAACTCCTCGAAGATATGTGAACCCTGTCTAAACATAGCAGTTGTTGTTATTAGTATTAGTATTATTGTGAGCCTCTTAGACGGGCGAATGATTTGGTATTATTAAGTATACCATGTTTGTACGTTGTTTAAGATTGTGAAATTGATCTGTTTGAAGCAGATTTCCCTGACCTTAGAGTAAGGGATGTGATATAGTGTAGCACGATTTCAGTGCCGTTGTCTTTTTGGCATTACTGCATGGATTGCATTAGGTCCAATTGGACCAGATTATCTATCAGACAAATAATGGATCAGTATTTTCTGATTTTGCAAAAGAGTATTGAAATATGTATATAATGAAAGCGTTTGATGGTGTATTAAATGAATACATTTTTAAGGATTTTAATTTCATATTGACAGTTTTGTCTTGTATAGCAGCTTTGATCTGTGATGCAAGTTTTACAGGTTATGGTGCATTTATTTTTTGTTGATCGCAAAATTCTGTATTGTATATGAAATGAAGATGTTAGTGTAGAGAGATTACTGTTGAGAGTTGGACTGTTGTTAATTTACGTTATTCATGTATTATAGTCCTATTGTCATTTTCATGATTTATTTTATTAACCTTTTGTTTTCAGACTCGTTGGATTCCTCGAGACCAGATTTCATTTGTTGGATATAGATATCAATAATGGGTTGTTAACCCTAAGCTGTTCAAAATGATTTTCAGTCAGTCTTAGTCCGTTTTGATATAGACATGATGTGCTGACATTCAATTCTTACTTGCCACGGTTAACTATTCCGATCTTGAATCTGTTGTTTTTCCAACACAAATGTTGGAGTGATTTGTAACAATTGGGCTGGAAGTGTGATGATAACAGTTTAACTGTGAGCCTCTTAGCGGGCGAATGATTATATAGGTATGCTCTTAGGTATACCATATACTAGAATGTTATTTAAGATTCTGAAATTGATCTGTTTTAAATAGATTTCCCAGACCTTAGATAAGGGATGTATTACTAGTGTAGTGTGGTTTCAGTATCGTCTTTTACACTGTATCGATCGCATTTAAGGTCGAATTTCACCACATTTTTATCAAACAAGTGGATCAGTATCTTCTGATTCTGCAAAGAAGTATTGATATACGTATTTAATTAGGAATACCTGTACCCTTTGTTGTCGATCGTGCTCTGTTTATCGAGTAGAAACTAAAAGTCAGTGTTTTCTGCATGTCCTAAATTTAGTGTAAAAATTATTGAAGAGGGAACTGCACACGTGTAAGATAGCGGTATGATGCATGTTTTTCTCATGTTACTCTTTTTGTTTTGTTGTCAACGGTCTTCCCACAGGTCGGAGTCTTGAGCCGAGCATGACAGGTTGAACATCGCCTCAAATGCCGATGCTTAGCAGATCACTTCCTCCTTATCAGATGTGTTTCAAGGCATCGTTCTTCTCCTCAAACGCTGAGGCTAGCAGTTCACTTCCTCCTTATCAGATGTGTTTCAAGGCATCGTTCACGATTGTAGGAATACAAGAATGCATGGATTCATTGGGGGAAAGAGAATAGATCGCGAAGTTCTAATTGTTTTACCCATGTTCATTGCTGTTGTCTTCTCGTATTTTAGAGATTAATTTTGTCTTTTTGAAGCTTCATTGCAAGTCACCTGCACGTGCCTAGTTAAGGAAGCCTTGTACGGTGTATGGTGTTGACGAGCCATAAAGTTGCATGTCTATTTTCAACTGATATTTCGTTACGTTTCGGTAAAACAAACTGAGGCATCCATGAAATTGCTAGGAAAACTAGTATACTGAAAGAAACCCCGAGAATAGAATTGTAATCTCTTGGTGGCCAGAATCAGTTCTCTTTTTTCATTTAAGGGCAATGTTTCATCTTGTTTCGTTTGTACCCTTTATAAGATGGTAATGAATTCAAATCGTTAGGAAGCATGTGGCTCATATTTACCTGAGCACATGATTATTTTTGCTCTAAGCGTTCAGTATTCCTTTTATGCTCTGTGTTACTTCAGTATTATTTCAGTACTTCTGGTGGTGTATTCCAACTTCATGCGGTTTCCAATTTCTTTTCCAGAGACGGGAAGCCAGTAAACATGTTATGCTGTTGCCATTAGATTACAAGATGATAAGCTAATGGTATCTAGATCTTTCGATCGATTATTTATTTACTTGTCTCTTTCTATGCTTGCTTCCGTTACGGTTCTCGTCTTTGTAGTTTTCTCGTTTGCCGTTTGATGCTGTCCACCAGGCATCCGGCACTGTCACACTCCACTAGTTGTAGTGTTATTATGATTTTGTACGCTTTGGGCGTGTTTCGTAGTATAGGAATGAATAGAGGCTTTCCAACGTAACAAAGTGAGTTGGAAAGCGTCTTCATTACGGCACGTAGCTATTTGTTTATCACTTAAGTGATAGTTCATTAGTTCTTTTCTTGTACATATGTTTAATATTCATATTTGAGGTATATAAAGACCAATCAGTTTAGAATTCTTTCTCTCGCTTGCTGGACAGCCACAAGTCAGCCAAACTTTAGTTTTAATGTTTTTAAATTATTATTCATCAAGATATAACCATTTTGGCTTTAGCCCTCGGAGCCTTGTACGATTGCATTCGGTCGAGGAGTACGTTTCCAGAAGTTTTTCCACGTAGCAAGACGTGGTTTTTTACGATGGTTTTTCGTACCGGGCAACGTACATTATTTTCTTTAGATATCGATTTTTCGGTATTATTTGATTTAAGCATGTGAAAAGCTATTTATTATCATGTGATTACGTCATTTGATTGTGCAACCATCCGTTTAGGATGATGTGTGGTTATGGAATGTTTTCTCTATTCCTTCATGTCCTGTTAAATCATGTCCTGTTAAATATTATGATTTTGTAATATTAGTACTATGTAATGATTTGTAATACCGTAGTTTATTAAAGAAACCGTTTGATGCTGTCCACCAGGCATCCGGCACTGTCACACTCCACTAGTTGTAGTGTTATTATGATTTTGTACGCTTTGGGCGTGTTTCGTAGTATAGGAATGAAATATCACTGTTGTCATATTTTGTTTTGTATATATATATATATCGTCAGCTGGTGTCACTTTTTAAAAGGTATAACTTAAATAACAGTACTACACTGGCCTTGCTACTTACAAACAATTTAGTGTATAACATCTGTAACATAGCATCGTTTCTAGGTATCAAATTAAAAGGCACAGAGCGAGTAATTAAGTCTAGAGTGAAAAGCTTAAAGTGATATTAAAGTCGGGTGGTATGGCCAGTCTCCGCGTTAAACAGTTAATAGCGAAGTTTCTGATCGAGTGTCTAAAAGTAATTAAGTGATTGCTTTCGATTCGATTGGTTAGTTATCTGTGATATTGCGCGTTTACTTGTCCTCGTGATCAGTTGGCTCTTGAAAGTAAAACCAGTCACTTCAGGTCCTAATTAGGGTTTGACACATTATGCTCCTAAAATTCGGTATTATGCCCCTTGGCGTCACCCTCGAAAACGAAATATTATGCTCCAAATTATCAGCTCGACTGTAGATATTATGATCGTTAATATGCCGGGAAAAGATATTTACCCCTCCGCTCTCCTCCTTCCCCGCTTCCGCAGAAAATAAAAATTGATTATAAAATAACCTTTAATCCACACACCCCCCTCTCCCAGTTCAGCAGAAAAAAAAACCATACAATACCGTACAAATTCGATTTAGCGCCCCATTCCAATTAGCGCCCCCCCTCCCCTTGACCATATTTTTTTTAAATAAGCGCCCCCTCCCCCCTCGATTGACCAGGATGACGGAGAAGAGGATCCAGTAGCTAGACTATCAAGTATATCTTGAATTTCACAAAGTGTGCACATACTGATGTTCGTTTATCAAACTACCGATCGCGAACGGGTAATAAAATAAATACCGAAAATCATGAAGTTCATGTTGAAAACAATTAATAAGCACCCCTCTCCAATAAGCGCCCATCCTTCAGCTCCAAATATTAAATAAGCGCCCAGGGCGCTAAATCGATTTTTTTACGGTTGCAGTTCATATATAAATGCAGTTTTGTACGCTAAACTTCACTTAGAAGAACTTTAGCACTGGTCTGCATGATTATCAGTTTGTTTGTTTGATATATCACAGTTTAGTTTACTCAAAAAGGACAAAGGTTACTATAAACATCAATCCAGTTTATTTCATGATTTACTTAAAGCACTTGATGAGTCATGCTATTTGATTGTTATAATGTCAACATTTAAGGTTGGCCTATAGAGATGCTAACTGCACGTCATCCATTGTCATTAATGTGCCAACCAGAGATCGATTGGTTCCTGACACAAAGCGGCCTTTTGAAATCATGGTTGTACATTAAAGGCATAACAATTGTAATGCCGTGTATCAACACAAAGTATCTCTATAGAGTGATTTTACTTGTCCCGAGAAATAGAAACTACTAGGCCAAGATAAACACAAAGGAATTAGAGTGTAATACGCTGCTATTTTACGAGTTGAGTAAAATCACTCTAATAGGAGATTGCTGTTGTGTGTGGGGCTCTCATGTTATAATTAAATGGAGTGCATTTTAATTTGAGTTGAAGTTTTTCTCACCCATATTTATTAATCTGGTGTGATGAAATGGGATTGTAGAATATAAACCAGAGGTGATCACTTGCCATTACATAAATTCTAATTTCGATGAAAACAAGTGTACTTTCTTGAATTATTAAAAGGTATTAATTAATCCATGTTATTAGAAATAATAATCTCATAGGATTACTGTCATGTATTTTTGGTTCCTAAACTTGTCTGTGAGGTGGTACCCTGATTGCCAGAGGTTCTAATGCCCTCTCTTAGCCGAAGTCAGCGAGAAGCTAAGAGATGCCCGCCGTCTTGTCCCTTCGCTCCTCGCCGCTTTGCGCCTAAACTTTGGCTTAGAGAGGGCAGTAGAACCTCTGGCATCCAGGGTAATGTGGAGGCACAGAACACAAAAACTTCAGATCATTTACTGGCCCATAAATAACTGATAAACATGTACGTGGCATCACCGCATGAAGCTATGGAATTAGTATTTTGATTAACTGGCCACCCCCTGACAAAAAAATAATACAATATTCTACAACAGCGATGGTAACATATTTTTATTGAGATACACTTTTAATATCAATTACAATTACATAAAAGCTTCCGGCAAACAATTACAGATTCCACGTTTCTGAAATTAGAGCTGTGATCCATTTTTGGCAGGTAAATAAAACCAGTTACAGTTACTTTGCGGGGTTTTGTAATATATACCTTAAGGTTAATTAGGGATGGTTAAATTTATAATATATGACAAGGGAAATGAAGAAATTAAATTTTCACAACTACACCACGACCATGCACCTCTCTTTCTCTGTTATCAGTTTTGTTAGAAAAAGAACAAACGAATAGGATGAAGAAAAAAGAAAAATCGACGGTCTAGTCAAAGCGATCACATAAAAGCATAATAATAATAATAATAATTTTATTTCAGTGTCAGAATCGAGAGCAGTTTCCCACTAAACGAGGAAACTATATATAAATAAATACAGAAATACAGAAATTAAAACTATGAAATCCACTACTTAACCCCCGGCCCCAATGAATTATTTATCTAAGATGATAGCTATTTACAATGTTGATTAAAATACTAAATATCAAAAAGGCTAAATAGTCCAGTCAATCTACGAAAATTTTAGGGTCCAGTTCAAACTAATTGCAACATAATTTATTTCACTGCTAAATGTTACACAATAACAAGATACACCTTGAATACCGAGAACACACTAGCTATTTACATAATCTGTATATAATTTGCGTTAATAAATGTGAAATTCACGTGTCTTATGCATAATAGTGGCAGAACAGCCACGTTATTGAAGCCATGTTATTGAATTTCTAATGAAATTTCAACAGTAAAAAAAAAAGCCAATGGGATTAGACAATCCAACCGGTCATTCTAGAATCTGGAACTGATTTCCATTGTTCTCAAAGGAAACATTTGTTTAGCATTTATCAGGTTCCCTTCTGCGATCCTCTAGCTACAGAGCTCAGTTTAGATAATAAATCAAGAGTCACCCCAAAACTGAAAGCAATGTTGTTTATTTATTTATTTCTACGTCTATTTATCTATTTTACTCCTTGATAGGGCTTATAAATTGAAAAACGAAACAAAATCACGAAGAGAAAGTGTTTAATTTTGATTCTGTAAAAAAGTGAAACATTCTCGACGCGGGTACCCTGTGGTATACAAAAAAGGCAATTTGCTTTATTTTTCGGCTGTAAAACGTTGTTCCAAATATCTTTAACATGAATTCTATTATTTTTTAGGTGTTGAACATGAAAACTGTGAAAAAGAACGCATTTTCGTTAATTTTTACCGTTTATTTGATTCTACTCGACGCGGGTACCCTGTGGTAAAAGTTTGAAATGTTTATCGCTAAATTTCGGAATATTCCACCGAAGGGATTTTTTGTGATTTTTAGTATGTTACTAAGGTCACTTTAAAACTTCTTTTAGCAGTGAAATAAATTCTGTTGCAATTAGTTTGAACTCAAACCACAGATTGACTGGACTAAAAAAGATAAATATTTACATTGTACATTATCTCTCACTAAAATTCAGGTACAGTTCTGACAATCATATTTGCTAACCAATTGCTCAAGATCATTAATTTATTATCATTACTTTCTACATTTGAAAGCGACTTTTTTAATATTCTATCTTCATTTCTACGCACAAAAAAGTCCCCTCCCCTCTAGGCGCAGCGGATATTATTAATGTATTAGCTTGTTCTGACCGTATATCATACGGTCAGAACAAGCTAATACATTAATAATATCCGTTTGAAGGATGAAAATTAAACACGCACTAAGCGCGTTATAGAAACTTCTTTTGTGCGTAAATAGGGGAAGCAATTTTCATCAAGTATGTGTTCAGCTCGTGTTGACAAAAAGAATCCGAGCAGAAATAGCCTTTGAATCGAAAAACAACAACATTTGTCTTGATAAGAAAGGAATCTTTGTCTAGCAGGGCAGTAAGAAAGGATGAAACAGTTTGAAACCCAATTACAACACACACTGAGCGCGTGGGGAACTTGCTATGTGTGTAATATAGGAAACGAAATTCTTCACATAGGTTCACATAGAATCCGCAGTATTATCAAAGAAAATATTTGAGTTCAGTTGAAAGAATTGAATGAACGACATCCGTTTGCAAACTTGCACAGTCAAGTCATTTCGAAGACTTTAGTGAGGTTAATTTCAAGTTGGAATCACGAAATAATGCAAAGACTATTTCCAGTTCTTTTACACAAATTCTTTTGAGCCTTACATTCGAACTGTGGTTAAACCAATCCAACTTTTAAGCTTTACACGCACCTAATAGCTTTCTCGAAGTTCCGCCGTCGAAGCTGATTATAAAGACTAGCCACCTTTAACACTGCACATTATTGACAGGTGTCAATCTTTTATATATTGGCCAATAGCAGAATCGTTCCCAGCTTTGACGCAATCTATTTTGTTTTTCATTTGTTTCTCAGTTTAGCAAACTAATGGGAAATTGAGCTTTATAAGGTCTAAGACTTTGCTATATTTTCACATGCAAACTCACGGTCATGGCGAAGGAATTTGTCAATCGATCGGACTTTTGTCCCTTTCGAGTGGAGATCTACGACGGCGAGAAAGTACCAACAACTCTGCAATCCTCTCTCGAATCACTTTTAAACGACACGGAAGCAAGGAGCGTTCACCTCTCACGAGAGGCATACAAAGCTGAAATTCGCGAACTTTGCGGCCACAATAGCGGAGAAACTTTGACAGCTTTAGCTTACGAGAAAGAGAATGTACAGCCCGCTGGTATTGTAATCTTAGAAAAGCGCGGTTATGACTCTCAGCTTTTGGTACCCATCCCTGGACATGAAATTGCCGCAGAAATCAAGAATACTGCAAGAAAGTCATTGTGGGAGCTCAAGTATTGTGTCCGTAGAGCTGATCTGAAAGGCAAAGCTGTGGGAGATATCTGCATGGGGTGTGCTATCGAAGGCGTGATTCAGTCTCAGACAAGTAGACGCAGCCTACCAAGAAATACCAACATCTGGCTGAAGGTTGCTGGATCATTTAAGAATACAGCAGCAATTAGACTCTACCTAACATATAACTTTATTTTTGCAGGATTTTATCAAGATGAAAGAAGCGCCGGTCATGCTTCCTTAGTAATGGTTTTGCCGAACGTCAACGAAGCTGAGAAGGTGGAAAAGTCCTTTCGCAGCTTAAGAGCTAGGTTGCAAGCTCTTTATCTTTTGCCCAGTCTTTTAGAGGTTAGAAAGAAAACTATTCAAGATTTAAAACTGTTCTTACCTAAAATTCATTTTAATCAATGAATAAGCTATTTGCCAATTTGGACTCAAAAAGAAGCTGAAATTATTTAAAATAACTTTTTTTTTCAAACTTCGTCCAGTTATTACCCACAGCAGAAATATGCGAAATGTCAGCATGAGTAAACTGCGCCTTTAACTGCTAGTCTAACTGTTCATAGGCATAGCGAACAAATGAGTTTATGATGTAGTTATGTATACCAAACTTAACGCAGTACAATCCTTAAAAATACAGTACTGTAGCAAAATATTGCGAAATCTGTTTTGTTATATCCCTGAACGAGCGTAAAAATAGATACTTAAAATATTTGGATCCAGAAATTATAAACTTAAAATATTAGATACTTAAAATATTTGCATCCAGAAATTAATTTTTTTTAAATTCTTTATACTGTGATACGTGTTGCCAACTTTGCAGTGATAAATATGGAAGAAAATAAGGCGGTGGGGTCACCATTTTTTTGCAAAAAATACTTTTTTCGAGGAAGGACTGGGGCGAGTTTCGCAAAAGTCGTCTTAAATTAACTTATTTTTCACTGCCAACGTTAAATAACTGTTAAGATATGTAGGATTCGGTTATACACCCAAACACTGATATTTGTTCCCATGATTTAGGTTTCACCAACATGTGCATTGCAAAACAAGGGAATCACCTTAATTCCGCCTTTTGATGTTTTTCATTTGTGTGTATTTGCCAGACACCTGCATCAGCTGACCCCAGCAGGACTGCATCTGTCGAACCAGATCAACCATCGTTATCTGTCGACCACACCCCTGGCTCATCAGGAGATGGAACTTTACAGGTATGCATAACTATGATAACTGAAACAAATGGGGGAACTAACGGAATGTCTTCGATGTTGTACGGTAAGCTATAGAATAACCTCAGGTAGGGACTCCCTATTTGAAGTGACAGGGGTGATCAGCCTAGAAAGTCAAAATGATTTTGACCACTAAAAGATACGACCTTATAACTTCTGTTAAAATATTTGTGTTTAATCACAAGCACAGTAAAAATACATCTAACTATATCAATTTCAGAAACTAAAAGGTACGGACTTGTGTTACGTACATAATTAGCTTTTATCAAAGGACCCCCTAAATGGTATGGGAGTGACAGAAATGACCCCCAAAAGTGCAATGCCTAAAAGTTAAAAAAAACACTAATATTTTAAAAATGGGAATACCCTAAGGTAGTGGCGAGTAACAAATACCTTAGACTTCCTTGGGTAATCCCCCTTTCCACTCTATGCCAAAGATCCTATGCATAATCCCCTTCACCACCCCTCCCCGTCCTAGTAGATAGCCCATTCGCCTTGATAGTCCCCCCAACAAAATTCCAGATTTTATAACTTGCAAAAAAATAAAGCGTTTACTGACAAGTACAAGAACACGTATATGTAAATGTTTTGTTGACAAGTACACGCTACGTCTGCCATGGATTACGTTTTGTACTTTCTGCATGACTTTCATTTTTGTTTTCCAATGCAAATGGCAATCGCCACTACTGTAGTGTCTGTCTATTTCCTCATTTTTCCTTGCCATAAAAATAATGCCGGCCTTTTTTGATCTGACGAAGGGCTAGCGCTCGAAACGTCAGCTGCTACTCGCTCCCCACGCCGGTTATCATACCATAATCGACTTTTAGTTGATCATACCAGTGTTTATCTTCTCCGCCGACGCAGAACAACACTAGTTTTAACGGGAACTAGTCACCCATCATAAATAATACTCCCGCGCAAAATACTCGCGCAGCTCTAATAACGACCCCTCTCCTACTAGGATGACCAAGGATCATTAAACGATTCTAATGACCAGGCAGGAACAGACCAAACACACAGAGCACGGAAGCGTAGAAGACGACGTGGCGTCGCTGTCGCTGCCTCACCAAGGCCTGCAGTTGCTGGAGTGCGTCGCTTAATAAATGGCCTGAAATTTCGAAACTACTTGGAGCAACTTCGCTACTCAGCTACTATCATTGAAGCTCAGAAAGACATCTCTGCAGAAGATATGATTCAAAGAAGTCAATTAATGCTTGAAAACATCAACAACTGCGAACAGAGTCACGCCCTATTGCAGAATTTGGAAATCGCCCGCCAACTGGAGTACATTAGCAGAGAAAGGGATGAACATGTTTTGAACACGGCATCTTCGTTGGATAGACAAGGTGATAAGATCTCTTACCGATTCCCTTGAAATGAACCAATTTTCTATATCCGCGTTTTTTAGTTTTGAGCGCCACAAGGGAGGCTTATTTAAGCACGACCAACTTTTACAAGAAGTTAAGGGCATTTTAACAGATAGGCTGTATTGGATCTATATCCAAAATAATGTGCCAAATAGCATCCACAAGGTATTGCAGAGTATCCGCCTTCCGTTTAAATGGAACGTGTCAGTTCTGATAACTGGTCCAGTCAGTTCCTAGAACTGAAGCGTTCCATTTATGAAATGGCCAGTCAGACCAGTCAGTTCGTGTAAATGGAAAGCACCCTAAGTAGATGATCTGGTAGTTATTAAGACTACGAGCTAACGCCTTTTTTTTTACCAAGGTCAACTTCCATTCAGCCTTGCTTACGCGCGTGAAGTGTTAAAGGCGGCTTGGGCGATTTACAGATATCCTGTATTACGGCAAGTCAAGCTTACTTGGACAAATGCTGTGAGGGCTTTACCAGAGATAGCTGAATTTCTAGACGAAGAGGTAAGGCTTTTGTTGACACTGTCTGTTGCAAATGTGTATCAACATGTTTCTGCAATTACGCAAACGTAGTGTTTCAGAAAACGCTTTACAGTTACGAAATAGAAAACACTTTCGTTGTTTACATAGCGTTATGTAAACACAGACAGTTCTCAACTTCTTTTATAACAATGGAAGTTTTTTGTTTTAAAGAAAATCTAAACGCAAACAAATCTCTGGCCGTGACCACCCTCAGTGAATATAACCATTATTATTATTATTATATATTTCTATTTCTGTTTGGTTGTTGTATTTCGCTTCTTTGACGTCAACCGAGTCCGAGTTTAAATATCCTTATGCAAACATCCGAGTGTGCGTAATACAGGCTCTTCTTAATATTTATGCTAATTTACGCGAAAGCGAGGACGAAGAGAGGATAAATCGGATCCAAATTATAATAATCCATGACCAATTACAAAGTGAGTAAAAAACGCTTTAATGACATAAAAGCAAACCACAACTTCGCGTTCAATGTTCACTTTTAACGTCTTGCAAGCAGCTTGCACGAAAGTATTTAAAGCCCACGCATAACTTCTTTTCTCCACTACTACTATCAGATTTTCTCACGAGTTCTTCTGTAAAAATAAAAGTGAAATATGGATGAAAGATCGAAGTCTCGAGATATCTCTTTGACCGAGGAAGCCGCCAGCCTGGAATTTGATCCGTGCTCTCACTTCGCCCGAATTAGCATAAATATTAAGATGAGCCTATTAAAGTGCCTATAACCCCAAAAATTTATTTTTTTGAATTGAAACTTTAAACCATTATTCAGAACTTAAGGCAAATATAGGAGGCTAAAACTCAACAGTATTTTTTTTACGGCGTTTCAAAGTTGAGAACCAGAACATGTGGCCGTCAGTTTTCAATTCCCTTTGGGAGCCTGGAGACCAGTGGCCTGTGACGTGTATGTAGTCAGGCGTTCGTTCAATCCCATACAAACGTCTCTTATTTCTGCGACTCTTGCAAGCTCACCACATGATAAATATCCAATGAAATATCACCAAACTTGGTAAATTTACTAATTTCGTTGTGCTCTTTCTTGTGATGGAGTTTATTTCCTATTGATTAGACTATAATAGGACGTTTTTCCTTTTTGAATTCTTTTTCTTATTCAGATTTTCCAACTCCTTTGAGAATACCAAGACAATAGTCTAAATTAAAGGAACAAAAGAAACCGTGCAAAGGATTCTGGTAGTTGTAGTAAAATGCGCCCGATTGACGTCATAATTCCAGGCCCTCACCAAGACTCGCGCTGACTTCCAACTGGAAACAGGAAGCCCAAAACGGATGTTTTCGCTAACTTTGACACCAGTAAAATCGTCGAAGTTTAGTTTTTTCACTTTTATTTTTTCGAATTCTTTGTCAGGGCGCTATACAGAATAGACGTCAAAAATATTTTTTTGGGGGTTATTGGCACTTTAAGTCTTTATAACAATATTAATGTGCAATGTATCTGACTATACCCAAAGGTGAAACTCAACAAAGCACTACCGGATACTATTCGCATGGCACAGGATGAACAATACCAATTTTCCTTGAGGTTATCAATTCAGTTCCCAGAAGCATGTTTAGGAGACGGTGATGGTTTGCCTGGCACTAGGGTTAACAGGAACCATGGATTTTACCAAGACGACAATGCAATTGACGATATCCATACCGTGCAGTTACTTTGGAAACCATACGTGAAATACTTTGGCGAGTATGACAGTCAGGTACTTGCAGGTAGATCGCTTCTAAGAAGTAGACTTGTCGGCTTTGATACGCAAGAGGCTCCTAGACCACCTGGTAGGAGAGATGCGAAAGTCCCTCAGCCTTTTTGGAGAGAAGGAAAAGAAACCCTGGAAAGAGAACTGGAAAGGCTCAGAGGTGACATACCAATTCCATCTGCTAACATCTTGGTCGACTGCTATGGAGTAGATGTGTTTGGACGACTCCTAGTAGACATCCGGGGAATAAACAGAAGTAACAATGAAGCTAATCCAACAACGGAAAGATTTGACTTAGCTAAGAGAGTTCTCTTAAGTGGATACGCATATCCAACAACCCAGTACTTTACGAATGATACACTATTGAATGCTTTTCAGGAATCGGTGAGAGAGAAACGTGGCTGTTTTAAGGGCGATAGACCAACTGCGCATCCAATTATATGCAGGAGAGACCGACATCAGTTGGAGATTTCCACTTCAAGGGCCCGTCGTCATATGTACTCTGAGTAACTGGTAATGGGTAGTTGATATTTTTGGTGTTCACTGGACGCTAAGAGTTCCAACAGGTGTGATGTGAACTGAGTAGCGTCACATCTGGAAGAGAGCTGGGAGTCCTCGGTGCATCAAATAACAAAACCCATATCTGGAAAGAGGAGTAGAAGCTAGATCAATCAGAAACAGCCAGACCAAACAAAAAGGATAAGAATAATAACAAAAATGGCAACAATACAATAATAACAACAATAATAATAATTTAGTAAGAGTTAAGGTATTGTTAGCTAATAATAGGATTAATTAAAGTATGAATTCTAATATACACTCATTTCAATAATTTAAAAGTTAGTCACCCGAAAAGCTAGGTAAAAGCATCACGGGAAGTATTACAACTACGTACGTTTGAGAACTGTTTTATTTAAATCAGTTTTTAGACAAGCATGGATTGCAGACTAACTGATTCTGATGCTATGTCTGTCTGTCCAATGATAAAATGGTACTTTTAGAATAATTATAAGCCTCAAAGAGATTTGTAGTTGAATTTGTATTTGAGTAAATTTGAATTTGTTTTGACCATTTCACTCAATTTATTAGTACTAATTAGAGGCGCTAAGGCCTGATTGTTATCATGTACAATTACTATCTAGAACTACTTATCAGTTGTATGGTTTTTGCAAGCTAAAGCTTTGAGTTCATTTTAAAAACAGCGCAGCTGCTAGACAGTATCGGATTTGCAAAACTATTAACAATAACTGCATGCGAAGAAAATTAAATACCACACGCCGCTTCAAATATACTCATGATCCTCGTTGGTCACAACTTTGATGCTGCACCTTTTCAGGTGACTAACTTTTTTGGCATTAGTGTATGTCATCTGAGTGCAGTGATCAGCTATTTCATTCAGTCAATCCATTCCACTTAATTGAAGGGCCGGTTTCCTAATTTTTGATGGTACGTACAGCTAAATACATCGAGTACTTGCCATAATCAGGCCTGTTTCTAAGTTTTCTTTAAATTTGCAATAAATTTGACGATAATTAATTTCTCCTAAGCTTGGCGGTATATGCCTTACAGCTGGATGAACAGCAGTAATTACTGACTTTCACCGGATTACCATTCACATAATTATATGAATTAAGTCTCAGGGCCATTTAAATGAAGCAAAATAATTTTGGATCTTGCCTGGTTGGTACACATCAGAGCTCTTAAATACATGGATGGCTATTTTAAAATTCCTAACTTATAATTAGGAGCATAGAGTTAAGGCATCGGCCTTTTTGTAGGAAACAGTCACGTGGTGATATATCACTTCTATAACCAATGAATTGCGCTCATGCCCCCATGGGAAAGACTTTCCTGGGTGGCAAACAAACTTCTAAATGCTGTTGTAGAAAGATGGACAATCGATTGCTAATTAACACTTATATCGATCTCGTACAAGCGCCTTTAAATTAAAAAAAAGTCAGAAACTTTGCCAACCAGTACAACCACGTGATTGCATTCCTGCAAAAGGCCCATTGTTAGCTAATAATAGCATTAAGTATTAATGGTAATCATGATTTAATTATGTCATTTGAGTGCAGTGACGATGCATGACAGCTATTTGAACGAGACAATTCATTCAGATTGAAAGGCCGGTTTCTCCATTTTTGATAGTACAGCTGGTGTATAGGTTTGTCCTTGCCATAATAATCAGGCCTGTTTCGGAAATTTCTTTAAATTTGCAATAAATTGGATGATAATTATTTTTTCCAAAGCTTGGCGGTATATGCTTAACAGATGGATGAACAACAGATTATAATTCACATAATTATATGAAGTTTCAGAGACATAATGCAGCAATACAATTGTGGATGGGGCTCGTGAGTTAATTATTGGAGCTTGCCTGGTTGGTGCACATCAGAGCTTACTTAATTAACCCTACCATGTAGATTGGATGCCTGTATAGTTCTATTTCTAAAATTCATTAATAATTCATAAAGGGTACTAGCCAATCATATGTGCTAAATGACACCACATGATGGCCTCTTTTAATATACCCCAGTATAGACACTGATCAATAAAACATCATTTCAGTGATATAGACATGATGTTTTATCAATCACATTTATATCAAATTTTATTAATCAGGTTTCTATCAAATTTGACATAAACCTGATTACTAAAACTTCATGTCTATGTCACTGATATAACGACTCTGATGTTTTATTATCAATCAGTGCTTGCTCCCAAACTGACAGTCCTAATATAAGTGCAATGTCTCGGGAAGGTCCAATGCAAAGGCTCCCGACATCACGGTGTTATATATATGCCAATGTGACCGAACTATCAATGTAGGACCCATTGTTTTGTTCCGTACTCTAACCGAGTATGTCAGTGATGCACGACATAGCTATAAACAAGAAATTAAATCAAAATTTATCAAAAAAAAAATTCTCTCTTAAGCTCAGGACCACACTTACACGATTATTGGGTAAATCGACGGTCGGGAGGTCGTAATGCGGTTGGATGATCGTACGTAAGGTCGTTGGATCAGTCGGTTGGCTTGCAATCATCCGAGCAGATTCTCCTGCAGGCCCGGGGGGGGGGGGGGGACTCCCATATAAAAGGGGTAGGGATGCTCGTCGGACATTTTCGATTTGACCCCTAAGAGGTACTAAAATGGGCGTGGCTCAAGCTTATTTTGACCCCTAAAAGATAATAGAAATGTAAATTTATAACAGCTTTTTTGTTCAATTGACACCCGACCCCAAAAAGGTACCGCTTTACATAGAAATGTCTGTGTTTGATGGTGGATACCCTAAGTGGTACCAAACTCCTGATTTTGACCCCTAAAAGGTACGACGAGCATCCATGTACCCCTCACATAAGGGAGTCCCCCCCCCGGGCCTGCAGGGGCCATTAACTTATCAGATTATTGGGTAAATCGGACGGTCGTAATGCGGTATATATTCATTACGACGTCTAGCTATTCGTTTATCACTTACGTACGTACGTAATAGTTCATTAGTTACTTTTCTTCTATATATTTTAATATTAATAATACGATACATGTAGGTATATATAAGGATTGAATCATTTAAATTTAGTTCTCTCGCTTGTTGGACAGCCACAAGTACGCCAACTTAGTTGTCGTTTATATTTATATATCGATTTTCCATGGCCTATTATTGTTACTTTGCAATTTTAGATTTACTGTATTTGATTTAAGTATGTGTAAAGCCTCTTATTTGCTTTGCGATCGGATTATTATATTTTGATTTGATTTTCCCATTTCCCTGTAAATTGTATATGGTATTGGTTGTATACACATTCTTTCAGAATGTAAAATCTTACGGATTTGGAATGTTTAATGGCTTCCTTCAAGCCATGTTATATACTTTAGAAATTGTTATTAATATAATTGTTATATTTGTTAAGTATTATTTATTTACTATTTACCGTAGTTAATTAAAAAAAACGTTTGCTATATACTGTCCACCAGGCATTCGGCACTGTCACACACCACAAGTTGTCATGTTATTATTATCTTCGCGTCAAGCGTATATGGCGTAGTATGGGAAGGAATTTGATTTACCAAAACGTTGACTGTACTGCAGTTGTATGCAAGCTGGGACCAGCACTGAATCAATTTGAAATGTTGCTGTCGGGTTAAAGCTTAATGACATAATATATTATGGCCTTATAGCTCTAAGACAGGGCTAATGCATGCATATGGCTCTAATTCATGGCAGACGTCCTGATTGGATGTGGCCCTAATGGCATGTACATAAATTAAGCAGTGTCCCAGAAATAATGATTCATGAGACCACCTTTTGAAAAATCATGTTAGATATTCAACACAAATGAGTATATTTTATATACCGCATATTACCTGGCCCATACATTAATTGTTTGTACCTGCTATAGATGTCCAGTCCTCGATTGGCAGATTTCCAAGCATTAATTATTCAACACAAATGAGTATATTTTATATACCGCATATTACCTGGCCCATACATTAATTGTTTGTACCTGCTATAGATGTCCAGTCCTCGATTGGCAGATTTCCAAGCATTATCTAACTTGATTTTCCAAAAGGTGGTCACCATCACACTGGATTTATCAGACATTTTAGACTAGCTCCCAGGCTCCTGGAAAACAGTAAAAATGCTGGTTAAGGACCGTAGGTGCCTACGCCCATGTTCTGCGCTTGGTGCACAAACGGTCCATCCGATCCTGTATGTATATCCCCCCCTCCTGGATATTATTGGGGTTATTAAGCTTAATGACATACTATATTATGGCCTAGGTCTTACAGAAGACAGGGCTAATGCATGCATATGGCTCTAATTAATGGCAGACGTCCTAATTGCATGTACATAAATTAAGCAGTGTCCCAGAAATAATTATTAATGAGACCACCTTTTGAAAAATCATGTTAGATATTGAATACAAATGAGTATATTTTATATACCGCATATTACCTGGCCCATACATTAATTGTTTGTACCTGCTACAGATGTCCAGTCCTCGATTGGCAGATTTCCAAGCATTATCTAACTTGATTTTCCAAAAGGTGGTCACCATCACACTGGATTGATCAGACATTTCAGACTAGCTCCCAGGCTCCTGGAAATCAGTAAAAATGCTGGTTAAGGACCGTAGGTGCCTACGCCCATGTTCTGCGCTTGGTGCACAAACGGTCCATCCGATCCTGTATGTATATCCCCCCCTCCTGGATATTATTGGGGTTATTAAGCTTAATGACATACTATATTATGGCCTAGGTCTTACAGAAGACAGGGCTAATGCATGCATATGGCTCTAATTAATGGCAGACGTCCTAATTGCATGTACATAAATTAAGCAGTGTCCCAGAAATAATTATTAATGAGACCACCTTTTGAAAAATCATGTTAGATATTGAATACAAATGAGTATATTTTATATACCGCATATTACCTGGCCCATACATTAATTGTTTGTACCTGCTACAGATGTCCAGTCCTCGATTGGCAGATTTCCAAGCATTATCTAACTTGATTTTCCAAAAGGTGGTCACCATCACACTGGATTGATCAGACATTTCAGACTAGCTCCCAGGCTCCTGGAAATCAGTAAAAATGCTGGTTAAGGAGCGTAGGTGACACCGCCCATACCCTGGGCTTGGTGCACAACCCGTCCACCCGATCCTGTATATATATATTTCCCCCACCCTTCCTGGATATATATTGGCGTTAAAGCTTAATGACATAATAATTATATTATGGCCTTATAGCTCTAAGACAGGGCTAATGCATGCATATGGCTCTAATTCATGGCAGACGTCCTGATTGGATGTGGCCCTAATGGCATGTACATAAATTAAGCAGTGTCCCAGAAATAATGATTCATGAGACCACCTTTTGAAAAATCATGTTAGATATTCAACACAAATGAGTATATTTTATATACCGCATATTACCTGGCCCATACATTAATTGTTTGTACCTGCTATAGATGTCCAGTCCTCGATTGGCAGATTTCCAAGCATTATCTAACTTGATTTTCCAAAAGGTGGTCACCATCACACTGGATTTATCAGACATTTTAGACTAGCTCCCAGGCTCCTGGAAAACAGTAAAAATGCTGGTTAAGGACCGTAGGTGCCTACGCCCATGTTCTGCGCTTGGTGCACAAACGGTCCATCCGATCCTGTATGTATATCCCCCCCTCCTGGATATTATTGGGGTTATTAAGCTTAATGACATACTATATTATGGCCTAGGTCTTACAGAAGACAGGGCTAATGCATGCATATGGCTCTAATTAATGGCAGACGTCCTAATTGCATGTACATAAATTAAGCAGTGTCCCAGAAATAATTATTAATGAGACCACCTTTTGAAAAATCATGTTAGATATTGAATACAAATGAGTATATTTTATATACCGCATATTACCTGGCCCATACATTAATTGTTTGTACCTGCTACAGATGTCCAGTCCTCGATTGGCAGATTTCCAAGCATTATCTAACTTGATTTTCCAAAAGGTGGTCACCATCACACTGGATTGATCAGACATTTCAGACTAGCTCCCAGGCTCCTGGAAATCAGTAAAAATGCTGGTTAAGGAGCGTAGGTGACACCGCCCATACCCTGGGCTTGGTGCACAACCCGTCCACCCGATCCTGTATATATATATTTCCCCCACCCTTCCTGGATATATATTGGCGTTAAAGCTTAATGACATAATAATTATATTATGGCCTTATAGCTCTAAGACAGGGCTAATGCATGCATATGGCTCTAATTCATGGCAGACGTCCTGATTGGATGTGGCCCTAATGGCATGTACATAAATTAAGCAGTGTCCCAGAAATAATGATTCATGAGACCACCTTTTGAAAAATCATGTTAGATATTCAACACAAATGAGTATATTTTATATACCGCATATTACCTGGCCCATACATTAATTGTTTGTACCTGCTATAGATGTCCAGTCCTCGATTGGCAGATTTCCAAGCATTATCTAACTTGATTTTCCAAAAGGTGGTCACCATCACACTGGATTTATCAGACATTTTAGACTAGCTCCCAGGCTCCTGGAAAACAGTAAAAATGCTGGTTAAGGACCGTAGGTGCCTACGCCCATGTTCTGCGCTTGGTGCACAAACGGTCCATCCGATCCTGTATGTATATCCCCCCCTCCTGGATATTATTGGGGTTATTAAGCTTAATGACATACTATATTATGGCCTAGGTCTTACAGAAGACAGGGCTAATGCATGCATATGGCTCTAATTAATGGCAGACGTCCTAATTGCATGTACATAAATTAAGCAGTGTCCCAGAAATAATTATTAATGAGACCACCTTTTGAAAAATCATGTTAGATATTGAATACAAATGAGTATATTTTATATACCGCATATTACCTGGCCCATACATTAATTGTTTGTACCTGCTACAGATGTCCAGTCCTCGATTGGCAGATTTCCAAGCATTATCTAACTTGATTTTCCAAAAGGTGGTCACCATCACACTGGATTGATCAGACATTTCAGACTAGCTCCCAGGCTCCTGGAAATCAGTAAAAATGCTGGTTAAGGAGCGTAGGTGACACCGCCCATACCCTGGGCTTGGTGCACAACCCGTCCACCCGATCCTGTATATATATATTTCCCCCACCCTTCCTGGATATATATTGGCGTTAAAGCTTAATGACATAATAATTATATTATGGCCTTATAGCTCTAAGACAGGGCTAATGCATGCATATGGCTCTAATTCATGGCAGACGTCCTGATTGGATGTGGCCCTAATGGCATGTACATAAATTAAGCAGTGTCCCAGAAATAATGATTCATGAGACCACCTTTTGAAAAATCATGTTAGATATTCAACACAAATGAGTATATTTTATATACCGCATATTACCTGGCCCATACATTAATTGTTTGTACCTGCTATAGATGTCCAGTCCTCGATTGGCAGATTTCCAAGCATTATCTAACTTGATTTTCCAAAAGGTGGTCACCATCACACTGGATTTATCAGACATTTTAGACTAGCTCCCAGGCTCCTGGAAAACAGTAAAAATGCTGGTTAAGGACCGTAGGTGCCTACGCCCATGTTCTGCGCTTGGTGCACAAACGGTCCATCCGATCCTGTATGTATATCCCCCCCTCCTGGATATTATTGGGGTTATTAAGCTTAATGACATACTATATTATGGCCTAGGTCTTACAGAAGACAGGGCTAATGCATGCATATGGCTCTAATTAATGGCAGACGTCCTAATTGCATGTACATAAATTAAGCAGTGTCCCAGAAATAATTATTAATGAGACCACCTTTTGAAAAATCATGTTAGATATTGAATACAAATGAGTATATTTTATATACCGCATATTACCTGGCCCATACATTAATTGTTTGTACCTGCTACAGATGTCCAGTCCTCGATTGGCAGATTTCCAAGCATTATCTAACTTGATTTTCCAAAAGGTGGTCACCATCACACTGGATTGATCAGACATTTCAGACTAGCTCCCAGGCTCCTGGAAATCAGTAAAAATGCTGGTTAAGGAGCGTAGGTGACACCGCCCATACCCTGGGCTTGGTGCACAACCCGTCCACCCGATCCTGTATATATATATTTCCCCCACCCTTCCTGGATATATATTGGCGTTAAAGCTTAATGACATAATAATTATATTATGGCCTTATAGCTCTAAGACAGGGCTAATGCATGCATATGGCTCTAATTCATGGCAGACGTCCTGATTGGATGTGGCCCTAATGGCATGTACATAAATTAAGCAGTGTCCCAGAAATAATGATTCATGAGACCACCTTTTGAAAAATCATGTTAGATATTCAACACAAATGAGTATATTTTATATACCGCATATTACCTGGCCCATACATTAATTGTTTGTACCTGCTATAGATGTCCAGTCCTCGATTGGCAGATTTCCAAGCATTATCTAACTTGATTTTCCAAAAGGTGGTCACCATCACACTGGATTTATCAGACATTTTAGACTAGCTCCCAGGCTCCTGGAAAACAGTAAAAATGCTGGTTAAGGAGCGTAGGTGCCTACGCCCATGTTCTGCGCTTGGTGCACAAACGGTCCATCCGATCCTGTATGTATATCCCCCCCTCCTGGATATTATTGGGGTTATTAAGCTTAATGACATACTATATTATGGCCTAGGTCTTACAGAAGACAGGGCTAATGCATGCATATGGCTCTAATTAATGGCAGACGTCCTAATTGCATGTACATAAATTAAGCAGTGTCCCAGAAATAATTATTAATGAGACCACCTTTTGAAAAATCATGTTAGATATTGAATACAAATGAGTATATTTTATATACCGCATATTACCTGGCCCATACATTAATTGTTTGTACCTGCTACAGATGTCCAGTCCTCGATTGGCAGATTTCCAAGCATTATCTAACTTGATTTTCCAAAAGGTGGTCACCATCACACTGGATTGATCAGACATTTCAGACTAGCTCCCAGGCTCCTGGAAATCAGTAAAAATGCTGGTTAAGGAGCGTAGGTGACACCGCCCATACCCTGGGCTTGGTGCACAACCCGTCCACCCGATCCTGTATATATATATTTCCCCCACCCTTCCTGGATATATATTGGCGTTAAAGCTTAATGACATAATAATTATATTATGGCCTTATAGCTCTAAGACAGGGCTAATGCATGCATATGGCTCTAATTCATGGCAGACGTCCTGATTGGATGTGGCCCTAATGGCATGTACATAAATTAAGCAGTGTCCCAGAAATAATGATTCATGAGACCACCTTTTGAAAAATCATGTTAGATATTCAACACAAATGAGTATATTTTATATACCGCATATTACCTGGCCCATACATTAATTGTTTGTACCTGCTATAGATGTCCAGTCCTCGATTGGCAGATTTCCAAGCATTATCTAACTTGATTTTCCAAAAGGTGGTCACCATCACACTGGATTTATCAGACATTTTAGACTAGCTCCCAGGCTCCTGGAAAACAGTAAAAATGCTGGTTAAGGACCGTAGGTGCCTACGCCCATGTTCTGCGCTTGGTGCACAAACGGTCCATCCGATCCTGTATGTATATCCCCCCCTCCTGGATATTATTGGGGTTATTAAGCTTAATGACATACTATATTATGGCCTAGGTCTTACAGAAGACAGGGCTAATGCATGCATATGGCTCTAATTAATGGCAGACGTCCTAATTGCATGTACATAAATTAAGCAGTGTCCCAGAAATAATTATTAATGAGACCACCTTTTGAAAAATCATGTTAGATATTGAATACAAATGAGTATATTTTATATACCGCATATTACCTGGCCCATACATTAATTGTTTGTACCTGCTACAGATGTCCAGTCCTCGATTGGCAGATTTCCAAGCATTATCTAACTTGATTTTCCAAAAGGTGGTCACCATCACACTGGATTGATCAGACATTTCAGACTAGCTCCCAGGCTCCTGGAAATCAGTAAAAATGCTGGTTAAGGAGCGTAGGTGACACCGCCCATACCCTGGGCTTGGTGCACAACCCGTCCACCCGATCCTGTATATATATATTTCCCCCACCCTTCCTGGATATATATTGGCGTTAAAGCTTAATGACATAATAATTATATTATGGCCTTATAGCTCTAAGACAGGGCTAATGCATGCATATGGCTCTAATTCATGGCAGACGTCCTGATTGGATGTGGCCCTAATGGCATGTACATAAATTAAGCAGTGTCCCAGAAATAATGATTCATGAGACCACCTTTTGAAAAATCATGTTAGATATTCAACACAAATGAGTATATTTTATATACCGCATATTACCTGGCCCATACATTAATTGTTTGTACCTGCTATAGATGTCCAGTCCTCGATTGGCAGATTTCCAAGCATTATCTAACTTGATTTTCCAAAAGGTGGTCACCATCACACTGGATTTATCAGACATTTTAGACTAGCTCCCAGGCTCCTGGAAAACAGTAAAAATGCTGGTTAAGGACCGTAGGTGCCTACGCCCATGTTCTGCGCTTGGTGCACAAACGGTCCATCCGATCCTGTATGTATATCCCCCCCTCCTGGATATTATTGGGGTTATTAAGCTTAATGACATACTATATTATGGCCTAGGTCTTACAGAAGACAGGGCTAATGCATGCATATGGCTCTAATTAATGGCAGACGTCCTAATTGCATGTACATAAATTAAGCAGTGTCCCAGAAATAATTATTAATGAGACCACCTTTTGAAAAATCATGTTAGATATTGAATACAAATGAGTATATTTTATATACCGCATATTACCTGGCCCATACATTAATTGTTTGTACCTGCTACAGATGTCCAGTCCTCGATTGGCAGATTTCCAAGCATTATCTAACTTGATTTTCCAAAAGGTGGTCACCATCACACTGGATTGATCAGACATTTCAGACTAGCTCCCAGGCTCCTGGAAATCAGTAAAAATGCTGGTTAAGGAGCGTAGGTGACACCGCCCATACCCTGGGCTTGGTGCACAACCCGTCCACCCGATCCTGTATATATATATTTCCCCCACCCTTCCTGGATATATATTGGCGTTAAAGCTTAATGACATAATAATTATATTATGGCCTTATAGCTCTAAGACAGGGCTAATGCATGCATATGGCTCTAATTCATGGCAGACGTCCTGATTGGATGTGGCCCTAATGGCATGTACATAAATTAAGCAGTGTCCCAGAAATAATGATTCATGAGACCACCTTTTGAAAAATCATGTTAGATATTCAACACAAATGAGTATATTTTATATACCGCATATTACCTGGCCCATACATTAATTGTTTGTACCTGCTATAGATGTCCAGTCCTCGATTGGCAGATTTCCAAGCATTATCTAACTTGATTTTCCAAAAGGTGGTCACCATCACACTGGATTTATCAGACATTTTAGACTAGCTCCCAGGCTCCTGGAAAACAGTAAAAATGCTGGTTAAGGACCGTAGGTGCCTACGCCCATGTTCTGCGCTTGGTGCACAAACGGTCCATCCGATCCTGTATGTATATCCCCCCCTCCTGGATATTATTGGGGTTATTAAGCTTAATGACATACTATATTATGGCCTAGGTCTTACAGAAGACAGGGCTAATGCATGCATATGGCTCTAATTAATGGCAGACGTCCTAATTGCATGTACATAAATTAAGCAGTGTCCCAGAAATAATTATTAATGAGACCACCTTTTGAAAAATCATGTTAGATATTGAATACAAATGAGTATATTTTATATACCGCATATTACCTGGCCCATACATTAATTGTTTGTACCTGCTACAGATGTCCAGTCCTCGATTGGCAGATTTCCAAGCATTATCTAACTTGATTTTCCAAAAGGTGGTCACCATCACACTGGATTGATCAGACATTTCAGACTAGCTCCCAGGCTCCTGGAAATCAGTAAAAATGCTGGTTAAGGAGCGTAGGTGACACCGCCCATACCCTGGGCTTGGTGCACAACCCGTCCACCCGATCCTGTATATATATATTTCCCCCACCCTTCCTGGATATATATTGGCGTTAAAGCTTAATGACATAATAATTATATTATGGCCTTATAGCTCTAAGACAGGGCTAATGCATGCATATGGCTCTAATTCATGGCAGACGTCCTGATTGGATGTGGCCCTAATGGCATGTACATAAATTAAGCAGTGTCCCAGAAATAATGATTCATGAGACCACCTTTTGAAAAATCATGTTAGATATTCAACACAAATGAGTATATTTTATATACCGCATATTACCTGGCCCATACATTAATTGTTTGTACCTGCTATAGATGTCCAGTCCTCGATTGGCAGATTTCCAAGCATTATCTAACTTGATTTTCCAAAAGGTGGTCACCATCACACTGGATTTATCAGACATTTTAGACTAGCTCCCAGGCTCCTGGAAAACAGTAAAAATGCTGGTTAAGGACCGTAGGTGCCTACGCCCATGTTCTGCGCTTGGTGCACAAACGGTCCATCCGATCCTGTATGTATATCCCCCCCTCCTGGATATTATTGGGGTTATTAAGCTTAATGACATACTATATTATGGCCTAGGTCTTACAGAAGACAGGGCTAATGCATGCATATGGCTCTAATTAATGGCAGACGTCCTAATTGCATGTACATAAATTAAGCAGTGTCCCAGAAATAATTATTAATGAGACCACCTTTTGAAAAATCATGTTAGATATTGAATACAAATGAGTATATTTTATATACCGCATATTACCTGGCCCATACATTAATTGTTTGTACCTGCTACAGATGTCCAGTCCTCGATTGGCAGATTTCCAAGCATTATCTAACTTGATTTTCCAAAAGGTGGTCACCATCACACTGGATTGATCAGACATTTCAGACTAGCTCCCAGGCTCCTGGAAATCAGTAAAAATGCTGGTTAAGGAGCGTAGGTGACACCGCCCATACCCTGGGCTTGGTGCACAACCCGTCCACCCGATCCTGTATATATATATTTCCCCCACCCTTCCTGGATATATATTGGCGTTAAAGCTTAATGACATAATAATTATATTATGGCCTTATAGCTCTAAGACAGGGCTAATGCATGCATATGGCTCTAATTCATGGCAGACGTCCTGATTGGATGTGGCCCTAATGGCATGTACATAAATTAAGCAGTGTCCCAGAAATAATGATTCATGAGACCACCTTTTGAAAAATCATGTTAGATATTCAACACAAATGAGTATATTTTATATACCGCATATTACCTGGCCCATACATTAATTGTTTGTACCTGCTATAGATGTCCAGTCCTCGATTGGCAGATTTCCAAGCATTATCTAACTTGATTTTCCAAAAGGTGGTCACCATCACACTGGATTTATCAGACATTTTAGACTAGCTCCCAGGCTCCTGGAAAACAGTAAAAATGCTGGTTAAGGACCGTAGGTGCCTACGCCCATGTTCTGCGCTTGGTGCACAAACGGTCCATCCGATCCTGTATGTATATCCCCCCCTCCTGGATATTATTGGGGTTATTAAGCTTAATGACATACTATATTATGGCCTAGGTCTTACAGAAGACAGGGCTAATGCATGCATATGGCTCTAATTAATGGCAGACGTCCTAATTGCATGTACATAAATTAAGCAGTGTCCCAGAAATAATTATTAATGAGACCACCTTTTGAAAAATCATGTTAGATATTGAATACAAATGAGTATATTTTATATACCGCATATTACCTGGCCCATACATTAATTGTTTGTACCTGCTACAGATGTCCAGTCCTCGATTGGCAGATTTCCAAGCATTATCTAACTTGATTTTCCAAAAGGTGGTCACCATCACACTGGATTGATCAGACATTTCAGACTAGCTCCCAGGCTCCTGGAAATCAGTAAAAATGCTGGTTAAGGAGCGTAGGTGACACCGCCCATACCCTGGGCTTGGTGCACAACCCGTCCACCCGATCCTGTATATATATATTTCCCCCACCCTTCCTGGATATATATTGGCGTTAAAGCTTAATGACATAATAATTATATTATGGCCTTATAGCTCTAAGACAGGGCTAATGCATGCATATGGCTCTAATTCATGGCAGACGTCCTGATTGGATGTGGCCCTAATGGCATGTACATAAATTAAGCAGTGTCCCAGAAATAATGATTCATGAGACCACCTTTTGAAAAATCATGTTAGATATTCAACACAAATGAGTATATTTTATATACCGCATATTACCTGGCCCATACATTAATTGTTTGTACCTGCTATAGATGTCCAGTCCTCGATTGGCAGATTTCCAAGCATTATCTAACTTGATTTTCCAAAAGGTGGTCACCATCACACTGGATTTATCAGACATTTTAGACTAGCTCCCAGGCTCCTGGAAAACAGTAAAAATGCTGGTTAAGGACCGTAGGTGCCTACGCCCATGTTCTGCGCTTGGTGCACAAACGGTCCATCCGATCCTGTATGTATATCCCCCCCTCCTGGATATTATTGGGGTTATTAAGCTTAATGACATACTATATTATGGCCTAGGTCTTACAGAAGACAGGGCTAATGCATGCATATGGCTCTAATTAATGGCAGACGTCCTAATTGCATGTACATAAATTAAGCAGTGTCCCAGAAATAATTATTAATGAGACCACCTTTTGAAAAATCATGTTAGATATTGAATACAAATGAGTATATTTTATATACCGCATATTACCTGGCCCATACATTAATTGTTTGTACCTGCTACAGATGTCCAGTCCTCGATTGGCAGATTTCCAAGCATTATCTAACTTGATTTTCCAAAAGGTGGTCACCATCACACTGGATTGATCAGACATTTCAGACTAGCTCCCAGGCTCCTGGAAATCAGTAAAAATGCTGGTTAAGGAGCGTAGGTGACACCGCCCATACCCTGGGCTTGGTGCACAACCCGTCCACCCGATCCTGTATATATATATTTCCCCCACCCTTCCTGGATATATATTGGCGTTAAAGCTTAATGACATAATAATTATATTATGGCCTTATAGCTCTAAGACAGGGCTAATGCATGCATATGGCTCTAATTCATGGCAGACGTCCTGATTGGATGTGGCCCTAATGGCATGTACATAAATTAAGCAGTGTCCCAGAAATAATGATTCATGAGACCACCTTTTGAAAAATCATGTTAGATATTCAACACAAATGAGTATATTTTATATACCGCATATTACCTGGCCCATACATTAATTGTTTGTACCTGCTATAGATGTCCAGTCCTCGATTGGCAGATTTCCAAGCATTATCTAACTTGATTTTCCAAAAGGTGGTCACCATCACACTGGATTTATCAGACATTTTAGACTAGCTCCCAGGCTCCTGGAAAACAGTAAAAATGCTGGTTAAGGACCGTAGGTGCCTACGCCCATGTTCTGCGCTTGGTGCACAAACGGTCCATCCGATCCTGTATGTATATCCCCCCCTCCTGGATATTATTGGGGTTATTAAGCTTAATGACATACTATATTATGGCCTAGGTCTTACAGAAGACAGGGCTAATGCATGCATATGGCTCTAATTAATGGCAGACGTCCTAATTGCATGTACATAAATTAAGCAGTGTCCCAGAAATAATTATTAATGAGACCACCTTTTGAAAAATCATGTTAGATATTGAATACAAATGAGTATATTTTATATACCGCATATTACCTGGCCCATACATTAATTGTTTGTACCTGCTACAGATGTCCAGTCCTCGATTGGCAGATTTCCAAGCATTATCTAACTTGATTTTCCAAAAGGTGGTCACCATCACACTGGATTGATCAGACATTTCAGACTAGCTCCCAGGCTCCTGGAAATCAGTAAAAATGCTGGTTAAGGAGCGTAGGTGACACCGCCCATACCCTGGGCTTGGTGCACAACCCGTCCACCCGATCCTGTATATATATATTTCCCCCACCCTTCCTGGATATATATTGGCGTTAAAGCTTAATGACATAATAATTATATTATGGCCTTATAGCTCTAAGACAGGGCTAATGCATGCATATGGCTCTAATTCATGGCAGACGTCCTGATTGGATGTGGCCCTAATGGCATGTACATAAATTAAGCAGTGTCCCAGAAATAATGATTCATGAGACCACCTTTTGAAAAATCATGTTAGATATTCAACACAAATGAGTATATTTTATATACCGCATATTACCTGGCCCATACATTAATTGTTTGTACCTGCTATAGATGTCCAGTCCTCGATTGGCAGATTTCCAAGCATTATCTAACTTGATTTTCCAAAAGGTGGTCACCATCACACTGGATTTATCAGACATTTTAGACTAGCTCCCAGGCTCCTGGAAAACAGTAAAAATGCTGGTTAAGGACCGTAGGTGCCTACGCCCATGTTCTGCGCTTGGTGCACAAACGGTCCATCCGATCCTGTATGTATATCCCCCCCTCCTGGATATTATTGGGGTTATTAAGCTTAATGACATACTATATTATGGCCTAGGTCTTACAGAAGACAGGGCTAATGCATGCATATGGCTCTAATTAATGGCAGACGTCCTAATTGCATGTACATAAATTAAGCAGTGTCCCAGAAATAATTATTAATGAGACCACCTTTTGAAAAATCATGTTAGATATTGAATACAAATGAGTATATTTTATATACCGCATATTACCTGGCCCATACATTAATTGTTTGTACCTGCTACAGATGTCCAGTCCTCGATTGGCAGATTTCCAAGCATTATCTAACTTGATTTTCCAAAAGGTGGTCACCATCACACTGGATTGATCAGACATTTCAGACTAGCTCCCAGGCTCCTGGAAATCAGTAAAAATGCTGGTTAAGGAGCGTAGGTGACACCGCCCATACCCTGGGCTTGGTGCACAACCCGTCCACCCGATCCTGTATATATATATTTCCCCCACCCTTCCTGGATATATATTGGCGTTAAAGCTTAATGACATAATAATTATATTATGGCCTTATAGCTCTAAGACAGGGCTAATGCATGCATATGGCTCTAATTCATGGCAGACGTCCTGATTGGATGTGGCCCTAATGGCATGTACATAAATTAAGCAGTGTCCCAGAAATAATGATTCATGAGACCACCTTTTGAAAAATCATGTTAGATATTCAACACAAATGAGTATATTTTATATACCGCATATTACCTGGCCCATACATTAATTGTTTGTACCTGCTATAGATGTCCAGTCCTCGATTGGCAGATTTCCAAGCATTATCTAACTTGATTTTCCAAAAGGTGGTCACCATCACACTGGATTTATCAGACATTTTAGACTAGCTCCCAGGCTCCTGGAAAACAGTAAAAATGCTGGTTAAGGACCGTAGGTGCCTACGCCCATGTTCTGCGCTTGGTGCACAAACGGTCCATCCGATCCTGTATGTATATCCCCCCCTCCTGGATATTATTGGGGTTATTAAGCTTAATGACATACTATATTATGGCCTAGGTCTTACAGAAGACAGGGCTAATGCATGCATATGGCTCTAATTAATGGCAGACGTCCTAATTGCATGTACATAAATTAAGCAGTGTCCCAGAAATAATTATTAATGAGACCACCTTTTGAAAAATCATGTTAGATATTGAATACAAATGAGTATATTTTATATACCGCATATTACCTGGCCCATACATTAATTGTTTGTACCTGCTACAGATGTCCAGTCCTCGATTGGCAGATTTCCAAGCATTATCTAACTTGATTTTCCAAAAGGTGGTCACCATCACACTGGATTGATCAGACATTTCAGACTAGCTCCCAGGCTCCTGGAAATCAGTAAAAATGCTGGTTAAGGAGCGTAGGTGACACCGCCCATACCCTGGGCTTGGTGCACAACCCGTCCACCCGATCCTGTATATATATATTTCCCCCACCCTTCCTGGATATATATTGGCGTTAAAGCTTAATGACATAATAATTATATTATGGCCTTATAGCTCTAAGACAGGGCTAATGCATGCATATGGCTCTAATTCATGGCAGACGTCCTGATTGGATGTGGCCCTAATGGCATGTACATAAATTAAGCAGTGTCCCAGAAATAATGATTCATGAGACCACCTTTTGAAAAATCATGTTAGATATTCAACACAAATGAGTATATTTTATATACCGCATATTACCTGGCCCATACATTAATTGTTTGTACCTGCTATAGATGTCCAGTCCTCGATTGGCAGATTTCCAAGCATTATCTAACTTGATTTTCCAAAAGGTGGTCACCATCACACTGGATTTATCAGACATTTTAGACTAGCTCCCAGGCTCCTGGAAAACAGTAAAAATGCTGGTTAAGGACCGTAGGTGCCTACGCCCATGTTCTGCGCTTGGTGCACAAACGGTCCATCCGATCCTGTATGTATATCCCCCCCTCCTGGATATTATTGGGGTTATTAAGCTTAATGACATACTATATTATGGCCTAGGTCTTACAGAAGACAGGGCTAATGCATGCATATGGCTCTAATTAATGGCAGACGTCCTAATTGCATGTACATAAATTAAGCAGTGTCCCAGAAATAATTATTAATGAGACCACCTTTTGAAAAATCATGTTAGATATTGAATACAAATGAGTATATTTTATATACCGCATATTACCTGGCCCATACATTAATTGTTTGTACCTGCTACAGATGTCCAGTCCTCGATTGGCAGATTTCCAAGCATTATCTAACTTGATTTTCCAAAAGGTGGTCACCATCACACTGGATTGATCAGACATTTCAGACTAGCTCCCAGGCTCCTGGAAATCAGTAAAAATGCTGGTTAAGGAGCGTAGGTGACACCGCCCATACCCTGGGCTTGGTGCACAACCCGTCCACCCGATCCTGTATATATATATTTCCCCCACCCTTCCTGGATATATATTGGCGTTAAAGCTTAATGACATAATAATTATATTATGGCCTTATAGCTCTAAGACAGGGCTAATGCATGCATATGGCTCTAATTCATGGCAGACGTCCTGATTGGATGTGGCCCTAATGGCATGTACATAAATTAAGCAGTGTCCCAGAAATAATGATTCATGAGACCACCTTTTGAAAAATCATGTTAGATATTCAACACAAATGAGTATATTTTATATACCGCATATTACCTGGCCCATACATTAATTGTTTGTACCTGCTATAGATGTCCAGTCCTCGATTGGCAGATTTCCAAGCATTATCTAACTTGATTTTCCAAAAGGTGGTCACCATCACACTGGATTTATCAGACATTTTAGACTAGCTCCCAGGCTCCTGGAAAACAGTAAAAATGCTGGTTAAGGACCGTAGGTGCCTACGCCCATGTTCTGCGCTTGGTGCACAAACGGTCCATCCGATCCTGTATGTATATCCCCCCCTCCTGGATATTATTGGGGTTATTAAGCTTAATGACATACTATATTATGGCCTAGGTCTTACAGAAGACAGGGCTAATGCATGCATATGGCTCTAATTAATGGCAGACGTCCTAATTGCATGTACATAAATTAAGCAGTGTCCCAGAAATAATTATTAATGAGACCACCTTTTGAAAAATCATGTTAGATATTGAATACAAATGAGTATATTTTATATACCGCATATTACCTGGCCCATACATTAATTGTTTGTACCTGCTACAGATGTCCAGTCCTCGATTGGCAGATTTCCAAGCATTATCTAACTTGATTTTCCAAAAGGTGGTCACCATCACACTGGATTGATCAGACATTTCAGACTAGCTCCCAGGCTCCTGGAAATCAGTAAAAATGCTGGTTAAGGAGCGTAGGTGACACCGCCCATACCCTGGGCTTGGTGCACAACCCGTCCACCCGATCCTGTATATATATATTTCCCCCACCCTTCCTGGATATATATTGGCGTTAAAGCTTAATGACATAATAATTATATTATGGCCTTATAGCTCTAAGACAGGGCTAATGCATGCATATGGCTCTAATTCATGGCAGACGTCCTGATTGGATGTGGCCCTAATGGCATGTACATAAATTAAGCAGTGTCCCAGAAATAATGATTCATGAGACCACCTTTTGAAAAATCATGTTAGATATTCAACACAAATGAGTATATTTTATATACCGCATATTACCTGGCCCATACATTAATTGTTTGTACCTGCTATAGATGTCCAGTCCTCGATTGGCAGATTTCCAAGCATTATCTAACTTGATTTTCCAAAAGGTGGTCACCATCACACTGGATTTATCAGACATTTTAGACTAGCTCCCAGGCTCCTGGAAAACAGTAAAAATGCTGGTTAAGGACCGTAGGTGCCTACGCCCATGTTCTGCGCTTGGTGCACAAACGGTCCATCCGATCCTGTATGTATATCCCCCCCTCCTGGATATTATTGGGGTTATTAAGCTTAATGACATACTATATTATGGCCTAGGTCTTACAGAAGACAGGGCTAATGCATGCATATGGCTCTAATTAATGGCAGACGTCCTAATTGCATGTACATAAATTAAGCAGTGTCCCAGAAATAATTATTAATGAGACCACCTTTTGAAAAATCATGTTAGATATTGAATACAAATGAGTATATTTTATATACCGCATATTACCTGGCCCATACATTAATTGTTTGTACCTGCTACAGATGTCCAGTCCTCGATTGGCAGATTTCCAAGCATTATCTAACTTGATTTTCCAAAAGGTGGTCACCATCACACTGGATTGATCAGACATTTCAGACTAGCTCCCAGGCTCCTGGAAATCAGTAAAAATGCTGGTTAAGGAGCGTAGGTGACACCGCCCATACCCTGGGCTTGGTGCACAACCCGTCCACCCGATCCTGTATATATATATTTCCCCCACCCTTCCTGGATATATATTGGCGTTAAAGCTTAATGACATAATAATTATATTATGGCCTTATAGCTCTAAGACAGGGCTAATGCATGCATATGGCTCTAATTCATGGCAGACGTCCTGATTGGATGTGGCCCTAATGGCATGTACATAAATTAAGCAGTGTCCCAGAAATAATGATTCATGAGACCACCTTTTGAAAAATCATGTTAGATATTCAACACAAATGAGTATATTTTATATACCGCATATTACCTGGCCCATACATTAATTGTTTGTACCTGCTATAGATGTCCAGTCCTCGATTGGCAGATTTCCAAGCATTATCTAACTTGATTTTCCAAAAGGTGGTCACCATCACACTGGATTTATCAGACATTTTAGACTAGC
The DNA here is from genome assembly GCA_030867875.1 of Actinernus sp. WN-2022. Taxonomy (NCBI): domain Eukaryota; kingdom Metazoa; phylum Cnidaria; class Anthozoa; order Actiniaria; family Actinernidae; genus Actinernus; species Actinernus sp. WN-2022. Next base: position 3,879 of record JAOWCC010000987.1, on the reverse strand, counting down.
TCCCAGGCTCCTGGAAAACAGTAAAAATGCTGGTTAAGGACCGTAGGTGCCTACGCCCATGTTCTGCGCTTGGTGCACAAACGGTCCATCCGATCCTGTATGTATATCCCCCCCTCCTGGATATTATTGGGGTTATTAAGCTTAATGACATACTATATTATGGCCTAGGTCTTACAGAAGACAGGGCTAATGCATGCATATGGCTCTAATTAATGGCAGACGTCCTAATTGCATGTACATAAATTAAGCAGTGTCCCAGAAATAATTATTAATGAGACCACCTTTTGAAAAATCATGTTAGATATTGAATACAAATGAGTATATTTTATATACCGCATATTACCTGGCCCATACATTAATTGTTTGTACCTGCTACAGATGTCCAGTCCTCGATTGGCAGATTTCCAAGCATTATCTAACTTGATTTTCCAAAAGGTGGTCACCATCACACTGGATTGATCAGACATTTCAGACTAGCTCCCAGGCTCCTGGAAATCAGTAAAAATGCTGGTTAAGGAGCGTAGGTGACACCGCCCATACCCTGGGCTTGGTGCACAACCCGTCCACCCGATCCTGTATATATATATTTCCCCCACCCTTCCTGGATATATATTGGCGTTAAAGCTTAATGACATAATAATTATATTATGGCCTTATAGCTCTAAGACAGGGCTAATGCATGCATATGGCTCTAATTCATGGCAGACGTCCTGATTGGATGTGGCCCTAATGGCATGTACATAAATTAAGCAGTGTCCCAGAAATAATGATTCATGAGACCACCTTTTGAAAAATCATGTTAGATATTCAACACAAATGAGTATATTTTATATACCGCATATTACCTGGCCCATACATTAATTGTTTGTACCTGCTATAGATGTCCAGTCCTCGATTGGCAGATTTCCAAGCATTATCTAACTTGATTTTCCAAAAGGTGGTCACCATCACACTGGATTTATCAGACATTTTAGACTAGCTCCCAGGCTCCTGGAAAACAGTAAAAATGCTGGTTAAGGACCGTAGGTGCCTACGCCCATGTTCTGCGCTTGGTGCACAAACGGTCCATCCGATCCTGTATGTATATCCCCCCCTCCTGGATATTATTGGGGTTATTAAGCTTAATGACATACTATATTATGGCCTAGGTCTTACAGAAGACAGGGCTAATGCATGCATATGGCTCTAATTAATGGCAGACGTCCTAATTGCATGTACATAAATTAAGCAGTGTCCCAGAAATAATTATTAATGAGACCACCTTTTGAAAAATCATGTTAGATATTGAATACAAATGAGTATATTTTATATACCGCATATTACCTGGCCCATACATTAATTGTTTGTACCTGCTACAGATGTCCAGTCCTCGATTGGCAGATTTCCAAGCATTATCTAACTTGATTTTCCAAAAGGTGGTCACCATCACACTGGATTGATCAGACATTTCAGACTAGCTCCCAGGCTCCTGGAAATCAGTAAAAATGCTGGTTAAGGAGCGTAGGTGACACCGCCCATACCCTGGGCTTGGTGCACAACCCGTCCACCCGATCCTGTATATATATATTTCCCCCACCCTTCCTGGATATATATTGGCGTTAAAGCTTAATGACATAATAATTATATTATGGCCTTATAGCTCTAAGACAGGGCTAATGCATGCATATGGCTCTAATTCATGGCAGACGTCCTGATTGGATGTGGCCCTAATGGCATGTACATAAATTAAGCAGTGTCCCAGAAATAATGATTCATGAGACCACCTTTTGAAAAATCATGTTAGATATTCAACACAAATGAGTATATTTTATATACCGCATATTACCTGGCCCATACATTAATTGTTTGTACCTGCTATAGATGTCCAGTCCTCGATTGGCAGATTTCCAAGCATTATCTAACTTGATTTTCCAAAAGGTGGTCACCATCACACTGGATTTATCAGACATTTTAGACTAGCTCCCAGGCTCCTGGAAAACAGTAAAAATGCTGGTTAAGGACCGTAGGTGCCTACGCCCATGTTCTGCGCTTGGTGCACAAACGGTCCATCCGATCCTGTATGTATATCCCCCCCTCCTGGATATTATTGGGGTTATTAAGCTTAATGACATACTATATTATGGCCTAGGTCTTACAGAAGACAGGGCTAATGCATGCATATGGCTCTAATTAATGGCAGACGTCCTAATTGCATGTACATAAATTAAGCAGTGTCCCAGAAATAATTATTAATGAGACCACCTTTTGAAAAATCATGTTAGATATTGAATACAAATGAGTATATTTTATATACCGCATATTACCTGGCCCATACATTAATTGTTTGTACCTGCTACAGATGTCCAGTCCTCGATTGGCAGATTTCCAAGCATTATCTAACTTGATTTTCCAAAAGGTGGTCACCATCACACTGGATTGATCAGACATTTCAGACTAGCTCCCAGGCTCCTGGAAATCAGTAAAAATGCTGGTTAAGGAGCGTAGGTGACACCGCCCATACCCTGGGCTTGGTGCACAACCCGTCCACCCGATCCTGTATATATATATTTCCCCCACCCTTCCTGGATATATATTGGCGTTAAAGCTTAATGACATAATAATTATATTATGGCCTTATAGCTCTAAGACAGGGCTAATGCATGCATATGGCTCTAATTCATGGCAGACGTCCTGATTGGATGTGGCCCTAATGGCATGTACATAAATTAAGCAGTGTCCCAGAAATAATGATTCATGAGACCACCTTTTGAAAAATCATGTTAGATATTCAACACAAATGAGTATATTTTATATACCGCATATTACCTGGCCCATACATTAATTGTTTGTACCTGCTATAGATGTCCAGTCCTCGATTGGCAGATTTCCAAGCATTATCTAACTTGATTTTCCAAAAGGTGGTCACCATCACACTGGATTTATCAGACATTTTAGACTAGCTCCCAGGCTCCTGGAAAACAGTAAAAATGCTGGTTAAGGACCGTAGGTGCCTACGCCCATGTTCTGCGCTTGGTGCACAAACGGTCCATCCGATCCTGTATGTATATCCCCCCCTCCTGGATATTATTGGGGTTATTAAGCTTAATGACATACTATATTATGGCCTAGGTCTTACAGAAGACAGGGCTAATGCATGCATATGGCTCTAATTAATGGCAGACGTCCTAATTGCATGTACATAAATTAAGCAGTGTCCCAGAAATAATTATTAATGAGACCACCTTTTGAAAAATCATGTTAGATATTGAATACAAATGAGTATATTTTATATACCGCATATTACCTGGCCCATACATTAATTGTTTGTACCTGCTACAGATGTCCAGTCCTCGATTGGCAGATTTCCAAGCATTATCTAACTTGATTTTCCAAAAGGTGGTCACCATCACACTGGATTGATCAGACATTTCAGACTAGCTCCCAGGCTCCTGGAAATCAGTAAAAATGCTGGTTAAGGAGCGTAGGTGACACCGCCCATACCCTGGGCTTGGTGCACAACCCGTCCACCCGATCCTGTATATATATATTTCCCCCACCCTTCCTGGATATATATTGGCGTTAAAGCTTAATGACATAATAATTATATTATGGCCTTATAGCTCTAAGACAGGGCTAATGCATGCATATGGCTCTAATTCATGGCAGACGTCCTGATTGGATGTGGCCCTAATGGCATGTACATAAATTAAGCAGTGTCCCAGAAATAATGATTCATGAGACCACCTTTTGAAAAATCATGTTAGATATTCAACACAAATGAGTATATTTTATATACCGCATATTACCTGGCCCATACATTAATTGTTTGTACCTGCTATAGATGTCCAGTCCTCGATTGGCAGATTTCCAAGCATTATCTAACTTGATTTTCCAAAAGGT